>VMBQ01000467.1:61624-103644 GCA_007657795.1 Dreissena rostriformis | reverse complement strand
AGAGCCTATGATAATTTTTGCTATGACGGCTCTGGGAGTCCATATGCACCACTTCATAACCATGGGTGCAAAATTTAATCAACAATGCAAGGGTTAAGGAACACTGAAACTGTAAGAACTTATCAACGTTTACCTGTCTTAACCACAAACTCATGCAAATGGTACCATTAAAGCAAGAAATAATTGCTTATTATTGACTTTGTTTATCCTTTGCACGATGTGTCCACCATCTTGGAAAAGGGAGAAAACTGACCCTACATAAGTAAGGTCGAACTACACCAATATTTTGTTCATCGGGTTATTTGATGTAGCCTAAGTTGACGACGGTGTAAATTATTCGTAAAAAAATAAACTGTTTCAAATTTCAAAACATTAACATGTCAACGAGAATAGTGTGTTGAAACATCGTCGTGTTTTTTAGGGTGAATGCACAGGATAACGTTCGTATGTTGCCATTCAGGTAAATTTAACATGTTTATGAAGTTTATTCATTATTTTCCTCAATTTGTCTCGAACGACGTCTGTTTAGTGTAGCGCACGGATTCCGTGCGCTTAACTGCACCCATGGTTATGAAGGAGTCAATATGGACTCCCAGAGCCGTAATAGCAAAAATTATCATAGGCTCTCAGGGAGTCCGTTTATATGGACTAGAGTGGAAAAGTACTCAAAAGTAATTGCCTTTGAAAGAGTCTTCACGCTTACTACTAGTTCTGGCTTTCATAACTTTAAATGTCGCTTTTTATGATTTTTGACTGGCGCGACTATAGGTCTGTCAATACTATATAAACTGTTCGCTGAAGTTTCTTTAGCTAGCTTTCTATAACCCGGCCCCTGGGCTGGTGAAATGTAATTTGAGCTACTAGAAATCAATAATATATAAAGATAGGCTATTGGATTTTTTATCTGTTTCTAATAAAGCATAATCATTCTGGCTAGTGGTTAAAATGTATTACCATGAAGACTGCTAAGCAGCTTTGTAAAAGTCCATCCCACCCAGGGCTCGCACTGGACCAAAATTCTTTGAGACAGCCTGTTTATGTTTCTGGGTGTGTGAAAACTGGTAATCAAATAATAATGTTAACTATTTTTATATTTTATTTAATGACAATAATCACATATCATTATATAAAATACAGTTTTCAATACAGTAAGTTATGACAATGGTACTTGTCAAAGTACATGACATCATTTATAAAGTACATGGGAGCATAATTTTCATAGTAATTGTCTTAATCACTAAAAACTACAGACATATCGCATACAGCACACACCATAGATCAATCATTCCCTATCCAGTCGTTACACCCCCTAGATGTTACACCACTAGTCTTTACACCCTCTAAGCCTGGCAGGGGTTTCGCTGTCGATCGCCACTGTCGCAAATGGCTAAAAAAAAAAAAGTGGCTCCAATTTTTGTAAAGTGGCGAATTAAAAAAAAATGGTAAAATCCTATCGAAAAATGAACTGCGGGTCTGTCAGTTGTAAATATTGATTGACAACGATGTAAGCGACCTACAGTGCAGAGTGCAAATTGAAATCACTGAAGCGTGTAAGTGTTACAGACGATGTTCTTACTGCTATTGTCAAGTTTTATGGGGGTTATAATCGGATTAACGGCTCCTTTATGATATTGAGCAATGAATTAAGTAATACCAGGACAAACTGTCATGGTGATCAATAATTATAACCATTATTAGGGCCGCTTTTTCTTTAATCAATGCCAGAGCAAACATTTGATTTCTCCACAAAAACACAGGAACACTTGTTTGAACAGGCATTTGTGACCATTTCTGTTTAATAGTTTCATTATTATAATGTTCTGGAAAAGAAATAGTTTAATTAAGATACCAACAATTTCTGAAATAAAACGTAGACCATTCACTCGATGTACTATATTTCGGATATGTTAAAATTCAGACATATGAAAATGGATGGTGGCAATTATCCTGGGCCTTTCTGTCAAGAAAATAGTCGTGAATATCATTCATTTTATTGAACCTGGAAACCATCTACCACTAACAGAAAACATTTTAACAACAGAAGTTGATGTACATCATGTCCAAATGACCAACTGTAACTGCAACAATTTATATTGAGATACTTTATTTTCTGATGAAAGATATTTCTTTTTCCTTTTCAGATGATGTACATTTCAGTGATGCTATGTTTAAATAAATCATTTTGAAACATGTATACAGCATACTGTTACATTGATATTATTACTAACATTATTATATTATTTTGGTTATCTGTGCTGTTGGTCATGTTTATCAAGTGGAAACAATGTTATTTATATACAAAATAAAGCATATTAAGTCTTATGAAGGTATGACTTATGAAGGTACTTATTGTTATTTATGTATTTACATACTTTTAACAGTAATTATATAGTCAATGACATTAATATAGTAAGGTTTCTTTAAATGATGGTCTTAAATGATTGTTCTTATTATATTATATTAATAAGGTTGCAATAACCGACGTTGTCATGGTATCCGGAGAGGCGCCCCCCGGAGAAGGTTTTCATGCCGCGAAAAAGTGGTGACAACTTTTTTGGGCCAGTGAAACCCCTGTCTGGACTTTACACCTCTTAAGGAAGGTGTAGTCATTACACCTTCCAAAATATTGATAAGATTAGTAAGGTGTGATCACACCTTCCAATAGATAACTTATGAACCACTGATTGTTCTTGTATATATGGAGACAATGAGTAAAAACAATTTGCATTGAGTATTTCTTATTAACTTTGTTACCTTTGATGTTTTGATATTCTTTTGCTTTGACATAAAAATCCAATATTCTTTAGAATTCATAAAATCAAACAAAAACATCTTCAAATGAAATTTAATGCTAATGCGGTGAACAAACTCCTTTAATTTTAGGTGTTATTATTTCCCTTTGATAATTAACAAATTATTTGAACAGATCAAAGAACAATGTTTTTCACACCAAAAAATTGTTATATTCTAATTATAACTGCACATCAATAAGACAGACATACAGACAAACAAACAATAAAAAAAAAAAAAACAGACCCCCATTGGACAAGACTATGTAGGTTCATAATAATTACTTTTTAAGTTCTTTTTAAGTTTTTTGTCGTAATTACTCTATTCAACTCACATGCATGACTCACTGAAACACACATTAATATTGATTAAAGCAGAAACATCATTAATCAAGTGAAGAGTGCCCCATCGTAATTCGTATGTGTGATCACACCTTATAGTAATCTAATCAATTATGTTTATATCTTGGGAGGTGTAATGACTACTGTTGGGAGGTGTAATGACCATTGCTTGGGAGGTGTAATGACTAGGGCTGTAACGTCTAGGGGGTGTAACGACTGGAAATCAATCATTCAATGGCACGTAAAATATTAGCACTTCTCAACACCACATGCATTGCTCACAAATCCTCCTGTCTACATTTTCATAGAACAAAATCATGACTGATATGAATTACATATTTTAAAAAATAATTCATTTATATAATTTATTTCATTTGCTTATTATGGTTTCAAACAGTTTTATGAAACTGTTAATTATTTGATTTTTAGCTCAGCTGTTCGAAGAAAACCCGAGGTATTGTCATATAATAGCCAGCTCATCTTCTGCTGTCAGCCGTCCGCGTCCTCCCAAAACTTTAACATTTGCCATAACTTTTGCAATATTGAAGATAGCAACTTGATATTTGGCATGCATGTGTATCTCATGGAACTGCACATTTTGAGTTGTGAAAGTTCAAGGTCTTCCTTCAAGGTCAAAGGTAAAAAAAAACTGCACCCACAGCCGAGTGTTGGCACCCACTATGCGGTGCTCTTGTTTATATTTGGTACAAACGGCTCTTGAACACAACAGACATTTTGTACCCATTTGGTACGCATTTAAAAAAAAAATGTATTATATGCACAAATACTTTACTACAATTGCATATAAACAAATACAATTGTTTTCTTGAAAATATGACCTTATTTGTGACAGGGTTGGCATATTGACCGGTCAATTGAGTATTGACCGGGCCGGCGGTCAATACCCGGTTTAAACCGGTCAATACTGGTCATTACTGGTCAATACTGGTCATTACTGGTCAATACTGGTCGATTGAAAATTTTAGCATTTAAACATCACAAAGGAAGACTTTAAGCTATTTTATATTAAATCAATCATTATTCTGTAATTGATAAACTTTTTTTTTTGTTATTTATTGTAAAAAAAAATCTTAAAAGCTGTACAAAATTACTTCTTTATTATTTATGGAAACGGCCTCAAATACATAAGGACAAAGGCAATATCTTTATCTCAGTGTATCACATCTGTTACTAAAGTATGATTACTTTTGTAGTTACCATAGTATTTCACTGATCTATTGATATATCTATTTGATAAGCAGATGGACAAACAGAACTCTTGTGTTTTCTAGGGTCATAAATCTGGCCCCTAAGCCTTAATTGGTAATAAAATGCATGCAGTGTTATGTCTCTGATATTGACAATGAAGCAAATCTGCCCTTAGGCTATTTCAAATCACTCAAACAAAAGGAGATAACTTGATTTTAATTTAATAGTTACTTCTAGCTTGTCTCCTTTCAGAGTATTAAGATGATTTTTTTTTCACTTTCATATTCAAAAGTTCAATTGGTCTTCAAATGAATAAGCAATTAAAGTTCTTGATTTTGCCAACAAATAATGTTTTACAATTGTGGGTCTACTCTAGACTCTTCTTTTCAATTTTTTTTCTTTTAATAATTATTTCTTATTATGTTTTTTATTTTTATATCAATGGAAAATAAAATATGTTTTCACTATTTTGTTTAAAAAGAATTTAAAGAAATCTAGACAAGAATACATGATAAGTAAGGTGTGACAGTTCAACAACACTCATTTTGACAATACCTGTATGATGAGCTGATGACGACATGTTCATATGTGTATAAACTTTTTTTATCTCAAAAACATTGAATATACTTTTGATAATGCACATCATTGGTGTGTCATACTGTTAATTTTGTTGAATCAAGAATTATTTGAACATTCATTAGAATTGAAAAAAAAGTTCAATCGACCAGAAAAATCAAATTGACCAACTTTGACTAATTTGCCAAATTTTGAAAGATTGACCTACAAATTGCATGAACAGGTATACAATAGTGGGTATTAATAGCTAAAGACATTATTGGCAACATGTCTGTTTAATTTATATTATCAATATTGTTTAATTAAGCATGGAATATTAATCAAAATTGGGGGTAAAGTTCAATCGACCAGTATTGACCAGTAATGACCACTTCGGGAGTATTAACCGGTAAAAACCGCTGGTTAAAACCGGGGGCGGTCGATTGGTGCCAACCCTGATTTGTGAGTAAAATATTTAAGATTTAAAATTGATATGCATAAATGTGTTTGGCAATTTTAGCACTTGTCAAAATCGTTAACAGTTTCTGCGCATGAATGACCTGGTGCCAATGCGAGCTCAATGTTGATTGGCCCAGCTTCATCTTGTAGCATGTTTACTTCAATTACAAAAAGGTGAAGCAAGGTCTTATATTCGGGTGCAGACAGCTTTTCGTGTACTGTTTGAATTGCAAACGCTTTTATTGAAACAAAGAGAAACCCTGTTCTGATTGAAATGTTAGACTTTTTTTAACCAAAATTTTACAAAAAAAAATAGCATTTTTGCAAACCAGATTATTAATGAGCCAAAATTTCAATATTTTCACAAGGGACTTGGTTGATGGTTGTTCCCTATAAATTATAATGCAATGATCCTTCTTTTCTTAACAGTTACCAGTGTGGGAATCCTGCCTTGTCTGTTCACCCTGATTTCTGTTTGCCCTTATAGTTCCCATTTGCCTGATTATTATTATCAGATTAGGAGTGGTACATGTAAATAAAGAAAGCAAAATTATATTTGCTGAAGCTTTTATTTCAAATGAAATGTATAAATTTGAAAATAAACTAATTTTGATTTATATTTGTATGTGCATAACATAAATATTTATATAAGTTTGCATAGTATTGTTCATTACATTGTACATATAGCCTAAAAATAATGGTTTTATTACATTTTTACACACATACCTATTGTGACAATAATGGTTTAAGGCTTTCATTCGTGGACTTACGGAATGTATAATATTTGTCCAAAAATGTCGCTCTACGCTTAAAAAGTAACTTTCAGACGTTTTCTTACGTCCAATTTTAGCTCACGTGCTCATGATGAGCTACATGTGTAATATTGTGATCACCTTTTGTCCGTTGTGCGTCGTGCGCTGTCAACATTTACCTGGTAAACACTCTTAGAGTCCACATTTATTTTCCAATCTTCATGAAACTTGGTCAGAACATGTGTCCCAATGATATCTTGGACAAGTTCGTAAATGGTTCCGGTTGGTTGAAAAACATGGCCCCCAGGGGGCGGGGCAGTTTTCCTTATATGGCTTTAGTAAAACCTTGTTAAAACTCTAGAAGTCACATTTTTATGCCCATGAAGGTGGGCATATAGTGATCGCACTGTCCGTCCGTCTGAAATACCGTCATACTTTGTGTTTAGGTTTCCAAAAATGTTGAAAAACACTTTGTGTTTAGGTTACCAATAATGTGGAAAAAGGGGGCATATGTCATCCTATGGTCAAGCCTTGTTTTTCCAATCTTCATGAAACTTGGTAAGAACATGTGTCCCAACAATATCTTGGACGAGTTCGAAAATGGTTCCAGTTGGATGAAAAACATTGCCGCTAGGGGGCGGGGCAGTTTTCCTTATATGGTTACATGTATAGTAAAACCTTGTTAACACTCTACAATCACATTTATTGTCCAATCTTCATGAAACTTAGTCAGAACATCTGTTCTAATGCTATCTTTGATGAGTTCGAAAATGGTTCTGGTCTGTTGAAAAACATGGCCATCAGGGGGCGGGGCAGTTTTCCTTATATGGCTATAGTAAAACCTTGTTAACACTCTAGAAGTCACATTTTTAGTCTAATCTTTATGAAACTTTGTCAGAACATGTGCCCCAATAATATCTTAAACCAGTTGGAAAATGGTTCCGGTTGGATGAAAAACATGGCCGCCAGGGGGGGTGGCAGTTTTCCTTTATATGGCTCTACTAAACCTTGTTTACACTCTAGAAGTCACATTTTTTTGTCCAATCTTCATGAAACTTGGTTAGAACATGTACTTTACCAATAATATCTTGGAAGAGTTTGAAAATGATTCCGGTTGGATGAAAAACATGGCCACTAGGGGGGCGGGGCAGTTTTCCTTATATGGCTATAGTAAAACCTTGTAAACACTCTACAAGTCACATTTATTGTCCAATCTTCATGAAACTTAGTCAGAACATGTGTCCCAATTATATCTTGGACCAGTTTGAAAATGGTTTCGGTTGGATGAACAACATGGCCACCCGGGGGCGTGGCAGTTTTCCTTTATATGGCTATGGTAAAACCTTGTTAACACTCTAGAAGTCACACTTTTTGTCCAATCTTCATGAAACTTGGTCAGAACATGTGTCCCAATAATATCTTGGAAGATTTCCTTATATGGCTATAGTAAAACCTTGTTAACACTCTAGAAGTCACATTTTTGGTCCAATGCTCATGAAACTTAGTCAGAATATTTGTACTAATGTTATCTGGGCTGATTTCGAAAATGGTTGCGATCCGTTGAAAAAGATGGCCACAAGGGGGCGTGGCATTTTCCTTTTATGGCTTTAGTAAAACCGTGTTAACACTCTAGAAGTCACATTCATTATCCAATCTTTATGAAACTTGGTCAAAACATTTGTTCTAACAATAGCTCGGCTGAGTTTGAAAATTTGAAAATGGTTATGGTTTGTTTAAATACATAGCCCCCGGGGGGCGGGGCAGTTTTCCTTATATGGCTATAGTGAAAACTTGTTGATCCTATATAAGCCACATTGGTTGGCCAATCTTCATGAAACTTGGTCAGAACATTTGCCCAAATTAAATCTTGCCAGAGATTAAAACTGGGTCATATGAGCTCAAAAACAATGTCACTAGGTCAAATATAAAAAAAAAAAAAAAACATGTTAAAAGTCACTTTTGGTCCAATTTTCATGAATCAGCTTGCATTTGTTTTCAGAATAGTCTTCTTCCTTTGGCGCTCAGGTGAGCCCTCTTGTTTCCCCAAAAATCCATTCCAACCAACTGATGTTGAGTGAGAAACACTTCACAGTAACTTACCATTTCCAATTCTAAGGATAACTGATATTCTTGTGAATTGAAAAGTTAACAAAGCAAAATATGCACAACAAACACATTGAGTTTGAATTCATCAAGAGATAATAACTTAATAACAAGGCATAC
Organism: Dreissena rostriformis; assembly: GCA_007657795.1. Taxonomy (NCBI): domain Eukaryota; kingdom Metazoa; phylum Mollusca; class Bivalvia; order Myida; family Dreissenidae; genus Dreissena; species Dreissena rostriformis. Next base: position 95,315 of record VMBQ01000467.1, on the reverse strand, counting down.
ATTAGTCATGAGCAGGTTAATTATTGATAAAATATTACTTAATTTGATTCAGATTAATCAATAGGTAAATAGTTGAAATTTAAGTTTCTTGGCATGGTCACATTTCTTGTTCTATTGTGTAAATTTCAGCTTTAAGTGTATATATGCTGTAAACCTTTTACAGATATTCAACTTCAAATATTTCTGTGTGGTCATTTTATAAGGTGACTGACAGTAAATGTGCATTATACTATTAAAGCGGAACAATAGTCGAAATTTGCATCCAAATTGAAACATTTTGTGAGGTCATCAGGGTTTTTGACACATATAGTTGGTTTTGAAAAGCATATTGGATCTGTATCAGCATATATCTTGTAGTTATAATAAATTTAATATTATCAATTTCATTAAAGTCAACAACATTTTATTTAATGTACACATTATTGTTTATTTGTATGTGTAATTATAATTTCCTCATTCTTATTCATGTGATAGATGTTTCTGAGAATTGGTTATTGGATTTTTTTGTATAAATTATAGGTAGGAAGCAAGATGTCACATGCAGACAACCCCACAAGGAAAAGACTTTTGAAAGGTAAATATCAGTTATATACAGATTTAAAAAACCTACAGTTCAACCGTTTTATTGTCTTGTACAAGGATTATAATACATTCTAGAAACCTGGAGACAACGAATAAGTGCTTAACAATTGCAAGTTACAAATGAGATCTCCACATCAAAATACTGAAGTCCAAGGGTTAATTGGTCTCTGCATATGTATCAGATCTTCTGCGAATGATGCCTTGAGTGTATCCCCCACGCAACAAAGAGTTAACTGGTTTCAGGTTGTCCATCTTGCCTTCCGGACATCAGATTTCTTGTCCAGGGCATATGCTTAAAAATAGTAGAGTTATCAAAATCAAACTTCACAGGTAGATGAGGTCAATGCCGGAAGGTTCAGTGCACAAGAGGCATAATTATTACTTTCATATTTTTAGAGTATTTACCTATTTTTATTTTAATATTTAAAGTGTGTCAGTGTGCAAGATTTCGAAAAACTAAAGCAGCTCGCAAGAGTGGTAAGAATGAAAACCCTTGCTCTCATATTTTTACAGTGATTGCAATTTGCTAATTTTAAGCTCGACCATATATTTCATAGTTAAGGCGGTACAACTGTGGGCTTCTGTGTATGCTATAAACCATTTATGCCTAGCGTCTAGAATAAAGGCCTTGGCAAACAGCGTAGACCCAGATGAGACGCCGCATGTTGCGGTGTCTCATCAAGGTCTGCGCTGTTTGCTTAGAGGAATTTCTGTAAGAAATATTCTTAATATAGAAATAAATATACTATACATCCCTAATTTTGGAAATAAAATGATCCAATTTAGAAAGATGGGAGAGTCCACTAGGCATAAATGGGTAAAGGTAAACATTCAACATCTCCATATCACTTTTTTTTCGTCAGGTATTCAATTGAAACTTCACACATGTTTTTGTTATCAACATTGTATACTTCATATTCCATTGATAGGTAGATGCCATTGGTGAGATAGCACAAGAGCCATAACTCTTGCTCCCATATATTTTAAAAGTTATTACCCTTTGTTAATATTTTATACTTGTAGAGAGCATATCATAAAAACTATACGAGATATGAACCTGTAACTTAATAGGTAGGCAGATCTTATTATGAGGATGTGAAGTGTTAATAAATCCACATGCTCAATCATATGCTACATTGTACAGAAAAACTGCCATTTTACTCACATTTCTTGACTCAGAAGTAAGTCTGAAAGATCATTCAATAGAGACTTTCTGAAAGTTTGGTTTGTTTATATCCTTGAAACATTTGATGAAAACATTTGCATGCGCTTTAGCAAAGACCTTTTTTGTATAATGTATATTGATCCAAATTTAAAATCCAAAAGTGCATTAAAACATTCTTTCAGTTACCGGGGTATTTTCTACTAGTCGCTTGGAACAAATGAGCATGGAACAAATGACATCCCTATTGTCAACAAGTCATGACATTTAATCAAGATAGACTGGAACCCCAAGGGGTATCTAAACTTATTTGCTTATTGAATTGGGGAAGAACTCAAAAAGCATTATATTCATTCAGATTAATATGAATTATATTGGGGAAAAAAATGTTTTAAAAGGTCATTAAATGGGGGCGCCGGAACAGGGCTTGTTAATGGGTATTGGGCTAAAGCCTTCAGGCCATGATCGTGTTGTTAGGGGTATTATCAAGCAAAGTCCAGTCACTGCCATTTATTGAGCTCTATGTAATCCTTATGAAATATTACAGGCTAGAATGTTTGTTTTGCAGTGAGCAGAAGCACTACAGCAGGACAAAGCAATGGGCAAGATGTGAATACTTCTAACTCCACTGCTGGTAGATTAGATTCAGCCTCTGATGAGCCTGCAGTTAAAGTACTCAAACAAGACAGTTGCAGTTATTCAGCTGAAGTCATAGTTCCCGCAAGTGATGTCAATATAAATGCAAGTAGTTCCAGTGCGCCTGTGACAGAAACAAAAACATCCATAGCGACAACAAATGGGGATACAAGTGTCAGTACATGTGAAGAACAACTGCAAGTCTCACCAAGTGTAAATAACTCTGCTGACACATTGCCTAACAATACCAGAGAACCTCACAAAAATGTCAGCGAAGCATTGCCAGTCAATAACACACTACCAACAAAAAATTCTCAGACACGGAGATATAATACCAGAAAAAGAGGAGAAAAGCCTGCTGCTTCACCTGTACCTTCTTCACATGCAGCAGCTTTTTATCGCCTTGATGACACTCAAACGTCTTTTAATAAAGTCTCTTTGAGTACTTTCACTGCTGAACAGACCAGTCCGTTTTTGCAACAGAAACAACATGAAATGGAATGTAAAAATTGTCATGAGGTATATTCTACAACTAAAGCTTTTGCTTACCATCTAGCACATGAAATACACTTGCAGAATGCGTGCGTGAATACGATGATAGATTACGAACCTGTTTTTGACAGCAAGTATTTGCGTGAACAGTTTGAGAAGTTGCAAGTTGATTTTGAGTTAGTGGAATGTACTTGCAAATCTATTCTTCTGTCTAGAGCAGAAGTTAATGGTCACAATAAGCATGGTCGTTGTGAGAAAGAATTAAAGTGTCCATTTGAAAACTGCAGTAAATCATTTGGGACCTGTACCGATTGGAATTTGCATGTACAAGAGTATCATGGTCTGAGCTCCAGAGTAAAAAAACAGCTTTATGGATGTGGTGCATGCGACAAAATATTTGACACTAAATTAGAGTTACAGAAACATTGTAGAATGTTTCATACTCGTGCTCAAACGTGCTTAACCGTACCACTGCCAATGTATCGCTGTGAAATACCATACTGTAATTTTGATTGTAGTGACGAACGTTTCTTGTCGGTTCATATGAACAACAACCACTCTCAAAATCTTGGCCAGTGCAATTTTGATGAAAAGAGCAAGATTAATAATGACTGTTATATAACTTTCAAAACTGAAGCCGAGTGGTACAAGCATTTAGATCAGCATGTAAGTGTTGGATACTGCGCATATTGCAAAGCTTCGTTGTTCCATAAGTGTTTCTGGAATAAACCTAATCTGTTGCACATAGATCCCAAAAGTAGGCTGGCTTGTCAATATACAGCAAGCTTTTGTAAATCATTTGAAGAAACTGTAAAAGAAACCGTTCTGGAAACTGACAGTGCGCAAAGTGAAACACGTGCGTCACATGCTCACCACGAACATTCAGGTGCAAAACAAACCTCAAAAATGATGACTGTCCAGCACATTAACAGAGCAGGGACAATAGCAGCTGATAATGATGAAACAATGAACGTTACAGCACCCCAAAAAGAAAGTTATCAATACGTTCAAAGCAATATTACGGACACTCCTTTAATTGAACTGGTTTGCAGTGAAATTAATGATCACAATATAAGAAACACAGTTTCTATGGATCTTCAAGGAAAAACACTGGAAATGAATAGACAACTACTAGAAGTCACTAGTAACCAATTACAAGAAAAACATTTTTATGCGAAAGCTAAACTTGATTCCCCCTTTAGTTTTGAATTTGATTCTACTTTGGAGAAAAGTGTACTTGGATCAGTGAAAGAAAGTACTACTGTCAAGACATGCAGTGTTAAAAATGTTGAGAATGGATTTAACAAAAGTCCTAAGCAACAATCTGTGAAACAACGGGCCATAAAACAGAAGAGTGTCAAGGACATCAGCACATCATCCAAAGTAGACACGGAAAATGTTCCCAAAACTTTACCTGAACCTCTGCCTACAAAGCTCTATATGACGGTTGATGAGCATCTTAATGAAAGAGTGCCTGTTGTGGACGGTGTAAAATATAAATCTATCCACAAACTAGTTCCTAGCGCAATCAGAACGAGCTTCTACCAACCCAACTTCCTATGTACTGTTATCAACTGCAAAACTGTGTCTGGTTCAGAGATAAAACATGAAAGTCATCATTCAGATAAGCATCCGTCTACAAAATGTTCATATTCCTGCCTTAACGCAGATGCAGTGGCTCAGCTGTCCGCAGTAACTTCAATTCCTTTCCCTTCTATGTTTTACTGCAATGTGAAAGGTTGTAACTTCCTTCGTTTTCTTCCACCAATGTTTGATCATTTCCCTAAAGAACTAGAATCTCACAGCGAACAGCATTGCAACTCATTTGTTAGAGATAAGAATCAGTGTGAAAAATCATGTAATTCATATTTTGTTTGCACTGTATGCGATTTAAAATTAAGGACGTTTTTGCATTATGCAATTCATGGATACGTTTGTCAAATTAGTCGAAAAAACAACCGTTTACGTGCTTATATTTTCAAACAGTGTTCTAACAGTTGTGAAACAACTACATGTCCAGTATGTAGTAAAGGTCCTTTCGATCAGACGGCATTTGAAGAGCACTTTTTGAACAATCATAAAGTGGTTCGTGTCTATGAGTACTGGAGGTGTTGTATTGCAGATAGCATAGTACACGTTTTCTTCTACCCATACAACAAATGGAAATACTGTAACTTGCTCATACGACAATTGCTCATTACGTCCACGTTTGCTTCAACAGTTGATCAGGTAAACATGTGTAAAACGTCGCGAGAGACCATTGAAAGGCTTAACAATAAAACAATAAAACTGATAGAAAATAGGTCAGATCGTTATGGCTCGGGAAGCAAACCAGCTTCAGCAAATGTTGACGCGGTAACAAATAGCCCAAGCGCAAATGAGCTCATAGTTACGGGTTTGTCAACGTCACCTGCCTCGCCTCCGAAAAACCCTGAAATGCTTGAAAATGAAACAATCAAACTCAAAGAAAATAGGTCAGATCGTAATGGCCCGGGAAACAAACCATCTTTAGACGCGGTAACAAATGACTCAAGTACAAATGAGCTCGCAGCAACCGGTTTGTCAACCTCACATGTCAGGCCTTCGGAGAACATTACGCTGCTTACAAACAAACCAATAAAACTGATAGAAAATAGGTCCGTTCGTTCTGGCATTGGAAACAAACAAGCTTTAGCAAACGTTGGTGTGAAAACAAATGGCTCAAGAGGGAATGAGCTCGTTTCAACCGGTTTGACAACATCTATTGTGCCGCCACCCCCGCAAACTGAGGTAAATGCGACTGAAACGGAAACCACCAAAATATACATGATAAGGCCGTCGACGGAAAGCCCTTCCAGTACAGCGGATTTGATTGTTGTGGACGCTGATTCTATCGAACTTCGTATGGATACGTTATCGACTCAGCCAGCAACGGGAAATTTCTTAAATGGTAGTATTACTATAAGAGATGAATCCATTGAGGTGGTCAAGCGGACATCAAATACATGTATTTTGTCATCAAAAGAACATTATTTAAACGCAATCGGAAGCACTGCTATAAATTATAATAAAACTTCTGAAATAAGTATGTCTGCGTCATCGATTGTGTCGCCAATGGATACGTTATCGACCCATCTAGCAACGGGCAATTCCGTATATGATAGATTTACCTTAAGAAATCAACCCATTAAGGTTGACCAGCAGACATCAAATTCAAATATTTCATCATCGAAAGAACGTTATTTAAACGCAATCGGAAGCACTGCTGTGCATGCTAAATCTACTGAAACAAGTATGTTGACGTCATCGATTGTGTCGCCAATGGATACGTTATCGACCCAGTCAGCAACAGGTAATTCCTTAAATGAAAGATTTACCCTAAGATATGAACCCATTGAGGTTGAAAAGCAGACATCAAAAACAAATATTTCATCACCAAAAGAACACTATTTAAACGGAATCGGAAGCACTTCTGTTAATGCTAAAAATTCTGAAACAAATATGTTGACGTCATGGATTGTGTCAGCAAAGGGTAATTTCTTAAATGGTAGAATTACCATAAGAAACCAACCCATGGAGGTCGACCATCAGAAATCAAATACAAGTATTTTATCATCGAAAGAACATTATTTAAACGCAATCGGATGCGCTGCTGTAAATGTAAACTCCTCTGAAACAAGTATGTTGCCGTCATCGATGGTGTCGCCAATGGGCCATTTATGTGGAACCAACCTATTGCCAGTCAAAACTGAACCCTTTGAATCGTGTATGCTGACCCAAGCCATTTCGTCAACCGCGAAAAATATGGTTGTCGAGACCAGTGATCAATTGAATGCAACAAATGTTTGTGAAAGTCCACACGACTCAAGCTATTTAAATAGTTCCATTTTCAAAGAAGAAATGTTGGTCGACGATGACACAGATGGACAGTACGTTGTTCAAATTTACAAAATTTGTGATGGCGGTGATGTCAAAGTGGAAGCAGATTCTTGAGATTTTCTTTAGTGTGTAAGAAATAAACTTTCTGTAACTAGTTTAAAGAACAATAGTACTTTATCGGTCCCGTGGAATCTACATACTTGAACTACTACTTATATTCTACGTAAATTACGATATCAAAGAATGCATATACTTATTCAACTGGAAATAATTATTTTAGAGTTGATGTTTTTTCTTTATGATTTGTAGCATTATTATACGCCCCATTACAAAATAAAGGGCGCGTAAGTGGAATCACCATGGACGTCTGTATGTCTGTCCGTAGACACAAACTTGTCTGAGTGTTTTCTCGTACGCTTTGGATCGTACAACATTCAAACATTCAAGAATTGCTGCCTGTAAAAGAAAGTTATATATCCGGGATTTTTATCATCATTAGTGTAAAATTTCCAAAGTTATACCCTCCTTCAAATTACGTATTACTTTATTTACTACATACTACAGCATCAGGGATCGTCACTGTTTTGACAAAATCTAGTTTATATATTTTATTAAAATTGGTTGATAATGAAGTCTGTTAATGTTCTTGTTATATTTATTAAAATATGGTTGGTATTAATAACTTTTAACGTTGATATGGAGATAAGGTTCTTGTATGTTTATTGTTTTTGCAAGAGTTAAATTTAGGTTCACTAAACATGCCAGGTGGGGTGGGGGCTGAAAAGGTACATGGTGACCTATATCGTGAAAAATTGTTTGATGCTAAACTTTGTACATCGTTAATGATTTATTATGCTGTTTCCTTTTAAAAACTTATATTCAAGCACCCATTCAGCATATATTACATGTGGTATGTTCATATAACAAATAATTTGATGTTCATTTCAAACACTTGAAACTCGTTTGATGTGTCTGTACTTACGACAACCTTGACACATGAGAGAGGGTATTTATATTTTTAAAGGGTGGTGCATAGGCAAATGAAGGACACACAAGCGTGGGACATATTTTAAAAGGGTAGGGATGATACAAATGGATGGGGAGCACATGTGTTTATTGTGATAAAGCATACAAATGGAAATCCCCCCCCCCCGGTGTCATTCTGCTTTAGCTTAATCTATGTAAATATATTGTCTTCCAAACGTTTTTTGTTGCATTTGCTTCATATTTTGGCAAATTCATCATGTCAAATTATTCTGAAATAAAAGTTGAATGTACAATATGTTTTAGTTAGTGTATTTATTGATTGAACTTTTATACATCAAACAAATTATGCTGACTTTTGTGTATGTGCACTTAACGAGCCAGTGTAGCTAATTGCGATTATAGTTCCGATGCTTGTAATTTAACCACTCGAATTTTCGTCCTGTTTGTTAAATACCCTCAATCAAACAGTTTTAGGCCTGCTCTAGGCTGTTAAATAAAGTTTATGTGAAGTGTACGTACAATTTTACTGAAAAGTAGAATATTGTCCATGTGTATTGGGAAATTGAAGCAACTTTTCTCAAAAGATGTGTTAATAAATAAAACGAAACTAAATATGTTAACTTCTATTGTGGTGCTAATGTTTCGTTCAGTTGTCACGAATTGTAGTGTTCTAAACTGTTGTATGACTTTGGTAGTACATGTGTATGTGAAAATAAATATGATTTTAAAACATGTTTCTTTGTTGTAAATAGGGCAAAAACTCGTTTAGTAATAGTCTACCTCGCTCAGCGCATAACAATTCACATATTTTAACCGCCTTATGCTAGGAAATCTTTCACTGATGCGTGGTAATTTGTAATTGTATTGACATACGCTGTAATGGTTATTGTAATGAAGATGAGGAAACAACACATGATTGTTGTAATAATGAAGTCGCCCTTGTTTTGTCTGCATGTTAAATGAATACGTTTCTCAAAAACATATTGCCAGCAAAAATAATCAGCTGGCAATGGCAAAGTTTTAAGATGCAAAAAAAACAGTCTTCATTGAGAGATGATTTTAGCCAAATGCTCTGACTGATATGTGTGTATGTGCCGGGCCTCCCCGGCGTCCTAATGCCATCTACAATTTGGACTGCTATCGATGTAGAGACTTTGCCTTTGGTCCAATCTTAACAGTCTGAATATAACGATACACTTTCGGCCAATATAGTTATGTGGGCAGATCCCACCAGTTCAACAAGAGTGATTGCGGGTATGTTGGTGTGTTTTTTTACCAGGCTTTTAAAGATGCTGAAAAGCGTTTTTGTAGTTTTTGGTATGGTGGGCGGTCGGGAGGCGTCAAACAGGTGGTTTCCGGTCAATAACTTAAGTTAACATTGACCAATGTTGATGAAACTTGGATACACCTGTTCACTAAAAGTTCAAAAAAAAGAGAAAAAAAGGCATACGTTAATTTCAGTTTGGATAGAGGTATTACACTGAAGGTGTGTGTGTGTGTAACTTACATACAGACGTAGCATGAGATTTCATTTGGGGTCATTCAGGTCAATGTGATGGTCAGTGTCATAAAAATAAATATGGTATCGTGTGTGTTTAAAGTATTGCACTGAAACTGCGTGTGTGTAGGTTGCGTTTATACAGACATAGCTATTGCACTGAAACTGCGTGTGTGTAGGTTGCGTTTATACAGACATAGCTATTATTAATACAGAAATTAGCTCGATGACGATACCATTGAAAGCATTGTGAATTAGAGAGCACATTTGGATATCTCATGGGCCATAGATCAGAAGTGTTTCAGGGGATACGGATGGTTATCGAACTTGGTCGAGATTATATGCCAACTATCATTGACACCAACTTTGATGATGATGTTGAAGATACGATCAAAACTATTTGAGTAAGACAGCTTATTTTGCACAATTCAAGGGCTATAATTCAAACTGCGTCAGTCCATTTGGCTGGTTATCGAACTCGGTAGAGACTTTATTCCAACAAACAGCATCATAAAGTTCCATGATGACCCGATTAAAACGGTTTGCGTTAGAGAACGCACAAGGTTAATTTGGATTTTTTTTTATAATTGAATGGCCATAATTCAGAAGTGCTTCAAACGATCCGGCTGGTTTTCGAACTTGGCAAATATATAATGCCCACAAACATAATCACCAAGTTTTATGATGACCCGATTGAAACTCTTTGAGACAATGAGCGGAAATCGTTCTTCTGGAAATCAACATCCACCCGCTGTCCCCCGCATACGTCTCCATAATACGCCCCGTTTTCAAACAGACTTATAAAAATAGTAAACTATTGATTGTAAAAAGGCAGAAGAATTTGCGAAAACTGCAAATTCCGGTGACAAGAGGCGTTACGATTCTCTTGCTAAGGCCACTTTATTAATCGTCGTCATCGTCGTTGATGCTGGTACGCAATGTGTCTTTGCGTGGCAAACAGAAATTAGCCGACAAGTGGGAGGAAACTCCGTACATTGTAGTCGGAAAACCAAACGCCGACATCCCTGTGATTGAGGTTAAGAAAGATTGCCCCCACGCTAAGAAAACAAGAATCCTGCACCGCAATCTTTTATTAGCCTTACCACACAAATAACATCACAGGACGAATCCCCAAAATAAATTATCCCGGCCCTTCGTAAAAATAACAAGCCGCCCAAGCAAATAAATGAGCGACCAACCCGAGATCGTAAACCCCCGAAACGGCAGCTCTCTGGAGAATACATGTTGTAAATAGTGTCGTACTATATGAGTTTATCATATAATTTCATTTCAAACACAAAATCGATATTTGCAAACGCATATTGAGTTGTACTCATTTTGTAACCTATTATTGTTTAACACTGAAAGTATGTGTATGGTGTACATAGGTGAATATTTTAATACCCAACCTACATTTATAATGATTTCCATTGATTTATGGGTCTCCTTGGTTCATTTAAATTTATCTTGCTTGGCAAGAAAATGGCAGTTCCTTTTCGATTTGAATAAGGAATAACCAGTTCCTTATCCCTTATTGAAATCGAATAAGGAACTGGGTAATAATTAAATAAAAAATAAGTAGAAATGTACTTCAATAAATATTTTTGATACCCAACCTACATTTACAGTGATTTTCATTGATTTATTGATCTCTTTGATTCATATTAATGTATTTGTTTAGTAAGAAAATGCCAGTTCCTTATTCGATTTGAATAAGGTATAAGGAACCAGGTCCTAATTCCTTATTCAAACCGAATAAGGAACTAAGATGTCATTTAATAAAACAAAGTAGAAATGTACTGCAATTTATATGTTTGATACCCAACCAACATTTACAATGACTTTCGTTGATTTATTTGTCTCTTTGGTTCATTTTAATTTTTATTTATAGTAAGTACATACCAGTTCCTTATTCGATTTGAATATGGAATACGGAATCAGTTCCTTATTCCTTATTCAAACTGAATAAGGAACTGGTTTATCATTACTTAAAACAAAGTAGAAATGTATTGCAATAAGTATATTAAATATCCAACCTATATATATACATTTAGCTCAATACCCTTTTTTATCGGATATACACACGAATTAAGGTATATATGGGTACCTAATATATTATTATATATAAATACGTCATTTATTTAACGTCTTATACAAGATAATATATAGCGAACTTATTTGTGAGGTATATATAATTTCAATTTAAGACCTGATTGTGGTTTTCGATTTAAGACCTAGTTGTGGGATTTGATTGCATTACCTCCCCTACACCCCCCTCATAGTAATTAAAGTGGCCTAAATCGCGGGGTTCTATATAGACCCCGTTTTTTATATTGACCCCGTAAGTATAGTCTGAAAACTACCGAGACCCCGTAACTGGCACTATGTAACTATATATATATATATATATATATATATATATATATATATATATATATATATATATATATATATATATATATATATATATATATATATATATATATATATATATATATATATATATATATATATATATATATATATATATATATATATATATATATATATATATATATATATATATATATATATATATATATATATATATATATATATATATATATATATATATATATATATATATATATATATATATATATATATATATATATATATATATATATATATATATATATATATANCCCTTTTTTTATTTTTGTTTTATGATAAAAATACGTAGATGAACATATTTGAGCAGTTTCGCAAAAAGTTATTAGATAGAACTTTTTTAAATTCCATTTTTGTGGTTAAAATAGTAAAAAATTGACGTTTTTTTGGGTGACATAAAAATTATAAAAATTAAATTTCTTAAAATTTAACTTGTGTTCTCCATTTTTTGGGTTGTTTGTGGTTTACTTAAATGGTATATGATATATATTAGCTTATATAATCTCTACATGTTTCCAATTTCATAGGTTATTAATCATTATTATGCAATTAGAGATTTTTCAGTTTTAATGAAAAAGTACATATTTAAAATGGTGAATAAAATCCAAACAAAGCCGGTGATCCTATGTTTTTATTGCATTTTTCATTTAGTATTTGTATGTAGTACTTGAATAAAAAATTTGAGCAAAAGTTATGAGATGGAAAAAAATCAGCAAAACTGCCGCAACACCCCTTAAAACGCTAAGAAGAAACATGAATATGTATCGTTTTACATAAATTAAATGTATTCTTGTTATTTTGTTTTGATTTACTTAAGAATTGTATGCTTTTTTTCTTAAAAAACTAAGTCAAATATGTTAAGCGTGAATAAGGAATAAGGAACTGTTCCTTATTCCTAATTCGAATAAGGGATAAGGAATTAGAAAAAGGGAACCAACTTACTCTCCATGAATGTATGGGGGATGTTTTTTTCTGAAAGCCACATGTTTATCGAGTATTTTGCAGGTTTGGATCTTTGGGCTGAGTTAACCCTGATTCGATTACTGTGGGTAATCACTCTGGATCAGCAGACGATTTATTGCATAAATCTATCCTGTGGAGGATTTCGGAGATAGTCGATGTACGATCTCGGGGTCGACGGTTACATTACAGACTCGAACGACAACTCTGCATGGAGATTGCACCGTGCGGTGTTGTCACATTTGTTCCGAATGAATTATTATTTTCTCGCGAAACGAGACGTGCTATGCTTTCACTTCCTGTTGACAATTTGGTCATTATTGTAACTGATCCGAAAGTCAGTAATGTGTAATCAGTTTGTTTACGTTGAGTGATTCGATAAGTGAAGTTTTATCAAGGAAAAATCTAAGTTTTGCCGACATCAGATCGTCTGTTAAATTGGTCGTAATCTGACTAAAAGTCGGCTTAGTCTAATTCGGATAAATACACATGAAATATGATTTCCACTTCCACACTTCCACGTAAGAGTGTAAGAATGACACTGTAATTATGTATATTCCTTAAGGTTTCAATTTATTGGGTTTATTGTTAGTACCGGTAGTTTTCTATTATGTCCATCCTTCAAAATTTCGTTATATAAGACTCCGTGTTTGTTTTGGAAATTGCCCTAATTTCTGTTTTCTTAGTTCCTTGTGAGTGGTATCTTGTTTATCCTAATTTTGTTTTTAGATTAGGGGTAGTTAAACTGGAATGCAACATTCTACATACTGAATCTTTTATGTCAAGTAAATTTAATTCATTCTGTAATAAATACATATTGGTTGATTATTGTTCAAGATAAGTATTTGGATGGAATATTTATTGATATGTATTTACCTACATGTCCTATTTTCAGTAGGATAGTCCCTCTTTCCGGATGTTTGTCCCTTCATCTCCACATATGACAATTGGTTTAACACAGCTTGTTCTCTAAGTTTACAAATAAATGCAATTCATTTTCCATTTAGTCACTTACCATCACTTATTCCCCTTTGGTCTGAAAATAACAACAATCTCTAGTTAAGGTTTGTTGCTGATACCCTAACATCAATAAATTGATAACACACGCTCTGATACACAGGTCCGCATATTACAGTTTATTGTTAAACAGATTGTAAAAAAAGTCCTGGTAAGGGGCAAAATACATGACGTATGCCAACCAGTCTTTTTTGGTTCAGCGCGTGGATTTTTGCTCATTTTTTGTTGTTGACTGTACTCAAATTACATTGTTACACTTCTATATGTAAGAGAGTATGAAAAGCACACAATGTTTCATGATGCATTAAGAGACTTTGACTTCCAAATGATCCTCCCTCTGTGGATGACTGTGCAGACTGCACAGGCTAATATGGGTCGACACTTTATTTACATGCATTAAACTCACTTTTCACGAATAACCATGGCTACCTCAAGAAATCACATGTCGATGACACTTCCAGCTGGATTGAGGCATGGTACTCATCAGACAGAAGACTCAGAGGGATTCTTTGCCAAGTTAAAAAAGAAATAGAAGTTTAAAAAAGGGAAAAACCCAGAGGAGGGAAACACTGGGGAGTGTAAGAATGTGCCCGCTGTCTCCTTCAAGAAAAGACAAAGCACTGCTGAAGTTGTTGGCATATCTTCATGGGAGAAAGGTGTCTCTCACTCAGAAAGCACGTTAATGTGAAACACGCGCAGTGTCACCGCATCATCTGAAAAGAGGAACGTTTAAAACACAATCCTATCTTCATTAGGGATCTAACATTAAAAAGTTTAAGGCGAATCACGAGCGGAAAGATTCCTATCCAGAAAACCAGTTTGCGGCTTTGAAAGTGTCTTAACCGAGGGAACCATCGGACATTTTATCCTTCCCGGTGTCAGTCAAAAGCTCTAGAGTGAACAATGAATATTCCAAATCGGATTATGAGACTAGAGATCTGGCCGCCGAATGTCAGGACAGATTCAAAGTTGAAATGCCGGTCCGGAATGAAACACTGGCTCAGGATGACAGTGCAATAGATTTAGACCACACTGATATAACAGATGACAGTGGTACAAGCGATGCAGTGGTTATAGCTCTCTTGGATTTTATTTACCATGGTTATGAACGACTTCCTGTAAGGCAATCATTAAAAAGTGGAATTTCACCTTCGGATTCCACGTCTGTGGGTCAGAAAAGTCAAGATTGGGATCCACGGTACGAATCTGTGGCGGAGGTGAAAACCAAAGTGAATAAACAATTTTCAAGACTGGTGTCCAAACGAATGGTGCGGTTAATACAAATCGTGATTCTTCCGCGGAAGTCAAGGCTTCTAATAGTGCAGATAGTGACATGAACAGTTTAGTTGACCCTGTATATCAGTCGGTTAAAGAAGTCAAGCCGGCAAAAAAATACAGTCTCAATCAATCCATTGAATCGTTGGATTAACCTGGCTATGAAAGCCTTGACGCTGTGAAAAAGAAAATTTAAGAAAGTAACGCTTTGAAACACCACCAGACAGATGCCATTCAAGAGAAAGCTGAAGACATAAATGATTCGGCTCTCGGAATGACCCCCAGTGCTAGTAGAAATGCTTACTCCCCCGCGGTCACCAATGATGATTGTAAAGAGCAAACACAGCATGACGCCTCCCCCACTTGGACCGTGCCATTTCTGTTCAAAGCCTTTCCGATGTGGCTGTGAATCTGTCGAACATTGCCATAGCTGTACAACACTCCGTTGGTCATCCAAACTCTCATCCCGTAGATGTAAGCAGTAAAAGCACCACAGGTAAGAGAATATTTTTTGTTGTTGTTATTTCCAGTTGCTTGTAGCTTCTTTGTCTGTTGAATGCTATCATTTTTTTCCAGAGTGTGCTTACTTATTTAAAGTAGTGTTTAAATTTTGTCATTTAGGCAGCCTGCAATAGAGAACTAAAAGATTAAACATGCTAAATGTATGTATCTTTTTTCAGAGGACCTGTACATCATTGTAAAAAAAGCCTGTGTTGGTGTTGGCTCCAGAAGCTTCTGAAAACACTGATAAGTATGCATCTTTAACAGTAGTTTGGTAGAGCATGGACTTCAAATATGAAGATCGCGGGTTCGATCCCCGGCCTGGCCATATATAACTTTTGTCGGGATTGGATGTGAAATCCTTTCTACGGCTATTCTCCCCGTGCCTCTTGTTCAAGAAGGGTAGTTGCCAGAGTCGGTTAACTGCCTAAATACTGTTAAAAAGGCGAAAAATCCAACTAAACAAAAAATAATAATCTATAAAACATGGTTCCTCTCTGTCCATAGAACAATGTAAATTTTGTTTGAAAGAAAAGAAAATATCTTGTTTTAGCAGATGGCACAGGACAATAATACAAACAAATTGTAGATGCAAGACGAACAACAACAAACATTTATAACAGCCCACAGTGAGATTGATATTTACACTAATGGAGTAAAGTCTCCTTATTTAGTTTTCAAAACTAAATACTATTTAAGATTTCATGAGATATTATGTAAAAATATTGAATGACCACATTTACAAGATTTGCTATTGATAGCTTTTGATAGCGAAAAAATATCATGGTTATGAAAATACATAAGATGATATCGATGAACAAAGATTTAATAATTCACTTTTAACAGCTAAACCGTTTATCACTCAAATACGCATTTTGCCATGTTTTTAGTCCCTTAGAAAATGAAATCAATTCTAAGACCTTGCGTAGTATAATGAAGTTTTAAATGCTTCATTTCCAACCCTAAGATACTGGTGATCAGCAAACAGCATAAAACCTGAACAGACTGCCAGTTACTGGTTTTTAGCTCGGCTGTTTTCGAAGAAAACGTTTTTAGCTCGGCTGTTTTACCCGAGGTATTGTCATAGCCAGCTCGTCCTTCCACCGTCCGCGTCCGCCGTCCGCGTCGTCCCAAAACTTTAACATTGGCCGTAACTTTTGCTATATTGAATATATCAGCTTGATATTTGGCATGCATGTGTATCTCATGGAGCTGCACTTTTTGAGTGGTGAAGGGTCAAGGTTAAGGTCATCCTTCAAGGTGAAAGGTCACTTTGTTTATTATTCAAAACTGCACCCACAGCCGAGCGTTAGCACCCACTCTGCGGTGCTCTTGTTTGCTTATTATTTATCCGGAAGGTTAATTTGAATAATTTAGCAAAATTCATATTGTTTGCAAATAAGATCAGAACACCGCAGAGTGATTAAAAAAGAATTATTACAATTGTTAGTATCAGTTTATACATCATTGTTTGTACATGTACTTTCTATGCTCTTGTTAACCATTGTTGTTAATTTTATGTCTTACCCACTGTATATTTGTTTTTTATATTGTTTGCTATAAACAGTGTATATGTTTTATGCAATAAAGAATATGGTATGGTATGGTATGGTATTTTATTCTTAACGATTTAGAAGGTATATGCTTTCTGTTTTAACTCTGAAGATTTGTGGACCAATTACCTTTGTTTCATAACATGTCGCTCATGCATGAATGATTTCGGGCGATTTGTTTTATACATTGTCGTAACATTTGAGCTTCGAATGTATATCCGCACAGATGCATATTTAGATATTTTAACTGATTGCCTTTTTTACTTGTTGTTAAGTTGTTTTTTATATTTCCTCAATGAAGCTTTATAAAGGCTTAGATAGGTTAACGAATTAACTTTATTTAAATAATTATATAGACTTTTGGAGCTCAAGGCAATGAGCGAGTAACATACTTATAATCTATGAGAGGTGGAAAGGGTCATGCCTTACCATGGTTTAAAATTAAAACCAATATTGTTAAAACATGTATTACCTTACGACATTCGTTTGATGAATTGCATGTATAGAATTCGATAATTACTATGAAAGATTCACTAAAATGCAGCCTTCTGTTTTCTTCCTGTCATCATAGTTATGTCAGATATATGTATCACATACTTGAAATTACTAAAGCTTTACTTTATTTTAAGATTTATTTGCATTTTTGCCATTAAATTATTTGTTTAAAGTACTTTATTAACAACATGTTCAATCCATATTAAATAAGTGTTTGACTTTCGATTGCTTGTTATTTTAATTTACGTTAATGCGTGGTTATCTTATTTATCTAATAGAAATTGTTGCTAATGTTTTGCTAATACGAATGACTACAGTCATATAATTGAGAGAACCTAAAATACAACTACCTTATTTTGACAACACTGTGTTTGTTCGTGTACTTCATGTTGCAGTGTAGTGGAGCAAGTGAGATGAGTCATCACTTATTATCACAGAAGTTATTTAGGAGGTATATGCTTTCTGTTTTAACTATGAAGATTTGAGGACCAATTACCTTTGATTCATAACATGTCGCTCATGCATGAATGATTTCGGGGATTTTTTTTTATACATTGTCTTAACATTTGAGTTTCGAATGTATATCCGCATAGTTACATGTAGATATTTGAACTGATTACCTTTGTTACTTGTTGTTAAGTTGTTTTTTATATTTCCTTAATGAAGCTTTATAAAGGCTTATATCAGTTAACTAATTTACTTTATTTAAATAATTGTATAGACTTTTGGAGCTCGAGGCTATGAGCAAGTAACATAATATTTATCTATAAAAGGTGGAAAGAGGCATGTCTTACCATCGTTTAAAGGGACTTGTTTATGTTTGGGTAAATTGACAAAATTGAAAAAAAAAATGTTTCGGATTTGTAAATTTTCATTGTAGTTATGATATTTGCGATAAAAAAATAATACGAATTTTTTTCCCTGCTCTTAAATATCCATTATATGCAACTTTTTACGATTTGAAAACCTGAAAATTATAAGGCGTCTCAGACGCGAAACGATTNTTGATGTATTGAATGTATAGAATTCGATAATTACTATGAAAGATTCACTAAAATGCAGCCTTCTGTTTTCTTCCTGTCATCATTGTTAAATCAGATATATGTATCATATACTTGAAATTACTAAAGCTTTACTTTATTATAAGATTTATTTGCATGTTTGCCATTGAATTATTTGTTTTAAGTACTTTATCAACAACACGTTCAATCAATATTTAATAAGTGTTTGACTTTCGATTGCGTGTTATTTTAATTTACGTTAATGCGTGGTTATCTTATTTATCTAATAGAAGTTGTTGCGGATGTTTTGCTAATACGAATGACTACAGACATATAATTGAGAGAACATAAAATACAATTACCTTATTTTGACAACACTGTGTTTGTTCGTGTACTTCATGTTGCAGAGGAGTGGAGCAAGTGAGATGAGTTATCACTTATTATCACAGAAGTTATTTAGGAGGTATATGCTTTCTGTTTTATCTCTGAGTATTTGTGGACCAATTACCTTGTTTCATAACATGTCGCTCATGCATGAATGATTTCGGGCAAATTTGTTTATACATTCTCTTACCATTTGAGTTTCGAATGTATATCCGCACAGATGCATATTTAGATATTTGAACTGATTACCTGTTTTACTTGTTGTTAAGTTGTTTTTTATATTTCATCAATGAAGCTTTATAAAGGCTTAGATCAGTTAACGAATTAACTTTATTTAAATAATTGTATATACTTTTTGGAGCTCAATGCAATGAGCGAGTAACATAATATTTATCTATGAGATGTGGAAAGGGACATGCCTTACCATGGTTTAAAATTAAAACCAATATTGTTAAAACATGTATTACCTTACGACATTCGTTTGATGTATTGCATGTATAGAATTCGATAATTACTATGAAAGATTCACTAAAATGCAGCTTTCTGTCTTCTTCCTGTCATCATAGTTATGTCAGATATATGTATCACATACTTGAAATTACTAAAGCTTTACTTTATTAAAAAATTTATTTGCATTTTTGCCATTAAATTATTTGTTTAAAGTACTTTATAAACAACATGTTCAATCCATATTAAATAAGTGTTTGACTTTCGATTGCTTGTTATTTTAATTTACGTTAATGCGTGGTTATCTTATTTATCTAATAGAAATTGTTGCGAATGTTTTGCTAATACGAATGCCTACAGTCATATAATTGAGAGAACATAAAATACAACTACCGTATTTTGACAACACTGTGTTTGTTCCTGTACTTCATGTTGCCATGGAGTGGAGCAAGTGAGATGAGTCATCACTCATTATCACAGATGTTATTTACACTTATTGTTATACTTAATAAATCAATAAAAGTTATGAAATCGGAATTTAACCGCTCATAAAAACCAAACATGCAAAATGCAAAAAAAAAGGGAAAAAGAAAGCCCCAAGCAATATTCGAACCTTTGGTAAAAAGGCTATTGCCTAAGTCTTTCGGCCACAATTTAAATGCGTCATACATTTTAAACGATCCATAAACAATAATGATAGCAACACAGATGGCCACAATTATGAAATATTTTTGCGTTTGCAGCACTTTCGTATTTGATATGATTTTAAGTGATGATTACTCATTCACGAATATCAATAGAATAAGTATACGTCCTTAGTGTAGAAACACGCAAATTATTATGTTTTCTGACGTTGATTTTTTTATTTTATCCGTAAGCTATTATAAGAAGTCTGCTATTAATAACTGAAGAATATAATTTGACGGGGGATGTCCGGTAAGCGTTTTGGTTGGTACACGCGCTTCTCACCTAAGTGACTCTTGGTTGTTGTTGTTGTTTTTCAGGTCGTTTCCGCGTCTTCACGACTACAATGGTATATATCTGTCCCTGTGACCTTTCAGGGGGACATATTCAATTTTTAGCCAAACTAGGTCAAATTTTCCCCGGCTTTCCGGGTATTCGCCAAAGAGATTATATAGATCCAAATAGACCAGCGCACGATGGCCAATGAAACCTTAATGTGCGCTGGTAGACAATTTAAAGACAATTCATGCCTGGTTGCCCTTAGAAGGACATAAGCTGGATTAGCAGAGCCGCCCGCAGAAGTTCTCCTATCCGACAAGTCTTCAAGAAAATCCTCTGCGGATGACTCGCAGCTGCCCGATTGGGTCATGTGAGCATGGTCGGTTATCACCCTACCCAGAGGGGTAATCGCGTGATAGTCAAGATGGCGACGTCGCCGTTCAGTATTGTTGAAAACGGCCAAAAAAACGAGAAAGTCAGACAGACTGTCATTTAAGGTTTAACAAGTTAAGGCTACGTCCTAATGTGTTTGGAAACTAGAATTTTAGTTTTAATAAATAATGCATTTTCAATATCCTATATTGCGTAATGTTCCATGGAAGTAATTACAATTCTTCAAATTATGTCTATGCTTCACGGAAATGATTTAAATTATTGCTTAGTATTGACGCCAAATCAATTATTCAAAAACTGCATCTGAAGATAAGTGCATCGTACCATGCTGATAAATACGGGTCCCAGTTCGGTATATTTCGAGCATTCAAGTGACCCGGTACCGGTAATCATAATTCGTAGTATTTCAACATTCTATTATATGTGTCGTGTTCTGAGAAAACTGGGCATAATGCTTGTGCGTAAATTGTCATCCACGTCAGGGACGACGATTTCCGATTTTATGGAATTTTTCGTTTAAATGATGTCTCTTCTTAGCGAAAATCCAGTTGAGGCTGAAAGTGTCGTCTCGGATTAGCCTGTGCGGACTGCACAGGCTAATCTGGGACGACACTTTACGCACATGCATTTTGCTCTGTTTTCTCAGAACGCGACTCAAATAACCATTGTGTATTGTACTACTTCAGCTCATTAACTATGTTACATATATACATATGATACATTAAAAAGAAAAAAAAAGAAAAACAATAATACAAATACTATCATGACTGCAAAGTGATACCTAAACTTCGTTCAAGGGAAGTACAGCAAACTATTAATTTCAATTAGTGGTATTTAAAATAATATTTCGCACAGTTAGGGCTTCCTTTACATATTAACATACATTAAATACATGAACAAAGACAAATAACATGGAATCATCCTCTATGGCCCATTGATAACAACAAAGGTAATGACGTTCTTCACGGGGACAATAACGTCGACAAAATTAATGATCAACTGTTTGTTAAATAAGTCCTTGAATACGTATTGCCGGCATTTGTGTTTTTGATTTAGAAACAGCTCCGTAAGTCTTCCGTTTTCTTCAAAAAGTCGTTTAGCTTACAACATTGAAGCAAAACATGATTGTTTTGCCCATATTTTCCAACATCGCTTAACTCGATCTGTTCAGTTTTAATCGCGATAATGGTTGTAGCTATGTTATTATCCCTACGTTTTCATAGTTTCCAAGGCGACATTTAATAGTTCCAAGGCGACATTTACTGGAGCAAGTGTTTGTGTCTCTAGAACAGGAAATGAGGCTTCTAACTTCTGGTAAACAGAATTGAAGCATTTCTGTAAAAAAAATCTTCAAGTTCTAATTGATTCTTTTGAAGTTTGAAGTATTCTTTACAATTTTCCATTTTGCACAAAACAACATCCAGTTTATTTAAAGTCGACTGTCCAATATCAGTAGATACGCAATCCGTGATACTGAATCGCTATTCTCGCCTGAATACCCTCGCTTTATCAGTGTGTCAATTGTTTTAAAACATTCACATTTTCTGTGTTACACATGTTGCACAAAAAACACATGGTATGTACAAACTTGGCTGAACACGACCAAGGATGTCTAGCGGTCATCTTGGCTAAATGCGACCCAGGATGTCTAGTGGTAATCTTGGCTAAATGCGACCAAGGATGTCTAGTGGTCATCTTGGCTAAATGCGACCAAGAATGTCTAGTGGTAATCTTGGCTAAATGTGACCAATGATGCCTAGTGGTCATCTTGGCTAAATGCGACCAAGGATGTCTAGTTGTCATCTTGGTTAAATGCGACCAAGGATGTCTAGTGGTCATCTTGGCTAAATGCGACCAATGATGTCTAGAGGTCATCTTGGCTAAATGCGATCAAGGATGTCTAGTGGTAATCTTGGCTAAATGCGACCAAGGATGTCTTATGGTCATCTTGGCTAAATGCGACCAAGGATGTCTAGTGGTCACCTTGGCTAAATGCGACCAATGATGTCTAGTGGTCATCTTGGCAAAATGCGACCAATGATGTCTTGTGGTAATCTTGCCTTAATGCGACCAAGGAAGACACATAGTCAAAGCCATGAAAATTAAGAGGTTATGATTAATGTAGTCTAGCCGGTGTTATTTATATAACGTAAGGCGTATGTGGCTTCATGTTTATTCATTCATACCCAAGCTACAAGTGCACAACACACTGTGAAGCATAATCATATAAACACAAGATTTACAGTAGAGACAACTCTTACGGGATCTAGTATTCAGTGTAAGACAATAATGTCCCTTTAACATATTTCTTGACAATATGTAACCATATCTATTATTTAACTCAATATTGGTTTGTTGGCATTTTATTTCTAGTGTCTACACTAGTAACATTTGCTGCTATTTATTATCTCTTTCGTATGATTTACTATGATGAAAAGTCAGAAGACATCTATATAAAATTAATTTCAAGTTCAAAAGAAGTCCCTAGAAAGGCTACTGAGAACAATATTGGGAATTATTTCCCATAAAATTGTAATTATTTCATCATACCTTATACTTACTAGGTGTCTTGATTACCCAAAGTTACCATGCATTGTATATGATTGTATCAGAATCTGCTGGCATCGAATATTTATCAAAAAAATCATCTCAATGTTTGCGTTGGACAAATTAACATTCAAAATCAAATGTGTTGATATGCTTAAGTGGTATTTAAAGCTTTTATTTAAAAAGATAATTGCTTTACATGAACTTTGAGAACACACCTCGTATAATGCTGACCATATTGACGTTGCTAGAAAAAAAGGGAACTATTGTGAATATTTTACTTGTGTACAGATTTTTAAAGTTTAAAGGTTTCCTTTGTAATGAGAGTATTTAACTATTAATTTACATGAAAACTAGTTCTATCCATAAGTAGACTCATGTTCATGACAAGTTTTTCTCACAAATCAGTTATTGGTTATCCCATGCAATTATATGTAAATAAACATTTTGTTGGTTTATTGATTTTGCTATCGTGTGTGTAATGTATAATTAGTTGTCAGTCAAAGTGACCAAATCGTTGCAGTGTCAGTAAGGCATGTTAACCAGTTATGGAATATATAAAAACAAGGTTAGTCCTTTGCAAATATTAATCTACTTCTTTTATTGGTTATGTTCTTGCGATTTTAGATTTAGACCCATATCAAAAGTATCGCTCAATTTGCGTTGAACGCCTCATATATTAGACTACATTGGAATGTAACCTTACACGAGACTAAGTAGGGTAGCGTTTTGATTTATAAGTTTAGTTACCTCCCTTAGCTTCAAGTATGTCACGAATAAGGAAAACCTGCAATGACCCATGCCAAAGCAATTGAACAACTATCCAAGGTATTGTTTTTTTTAAGCTCACCTGGTTGCTCAGGTACAGCAGGCAGACCTAGAGGGGTTTAAGCGTTGCCTTAGCCCCACTCTANCCTTAATGTGCGCTGGTAGACAATTTAAAGACAATTCATGCCTGGTTGCCCTTAGAAGGACATCAGCTGGATTAGCAGCCGCAGAAGTTCTCCTATCCGACAAGTCTTCAAGAAAATCCTCTGCGGGTGACTCGCCCCGGTCGCGACGCGCACGCTCCAGCAGCTGCCCGAAGACGATTGGTTCATGTGAGCATGGTCGGTTATCACCCTACCCAGAGGGGTAATCGCGTGATAGTCAAGAATGCGACGTCGCCGTTCAGTATTGTTGAAAACGGCCAGAAAAACGAGAAAGTCAGACAGACTGTCATTTAAGGTTTAACAAGTTAAGGCTACGTCCTAATGTGTTTGGAAACTAGAATTTTAGTTTTAATAAATAATGCATTTTCAATATCCTATATTGCGTAATGTTCCATGGAAGTAATTACAATTCTTCAAATTATGTCTATACTTCACGGAAATGATTTAAATTATTGCTTAGTATTGACGACAAATCAATTATTCAAAAACTGCATCTGAAGATAAGTGCATCGTACCATGCTGATAAATACGGGTCCCAGTTCGGTATATTTCGAGCATTCGAGTGACCCGGTACCGGTAATCATAATTCGTAGTATTTCAATATTCTATTATATGTATCGTGTTCTGAGAAAACTGGGCATAATGCTTGTGCGTAAATTGTCATCCACGTCAGGGACGACGATTTCCGTTTTTATGGAATTTTTCGTTTAAATGATGTCCCTTCTTAGCGAAAATCCAGTTGAGGCTGAAAGTGTCGTCCCGGATTAGCCTGTGCGGACTGCACAGGCTAATCTGGGACGACACTTTACGCACATGCATTTTGCTCTGTTTTCTCAGAACGCGACTCAAATAACCATTGTGTATTGTACTACTTCAGCTCATTAACTATGTTACATATATACATATGATACATTAAAAAGAAAAAAAAAGAAAAACAATAATACAAATACTATCATGACTGCAAAGTGATACCTAAACTTCGTTCAAGGGAAGTACAGCAAACTATTAATTTCAATTAGTGGTATTTAAAATAATATTTCGCACAGTTAGGGCTTCCTTTACATATTAACATACATTAAATACATGAACAAAGACAAATAACATGGAATCATCCTCTATGGCCCATTGATAACAACAAAGGTAATGACGTTCTTCACGGGGACAATAACGTCGACAAAATTAATGATCAACTGTTTGTTAAATAAGTCCTTGAATACGTATTGCCGGCATTTGTGTTTTTGATTTAGAAACAGCTCCGTAAGTCTTCCGTTTTCTTCAAAAAGTCGTTTAGCTTACAACATTGAAGCAAAACATGATTGTTTTGCCCATATTTTCCAACATCGCTTAACTCGATCTGTTCAGTTTTAATCGCGATAATGGTTGTAGCTATGTTATTATCCCTACGTTTTCATAGTTTCCAAGGCGACATTTAATAGTTCCAAGGCGACATTTACTGGAGCAAGTGTTTGTGTCTCTAGAACAGAAAATGAGGCCTCTAACTTCTGGTAAACAGAATTTAAGCATTTCTGTAAAAAAATCTTCAAGTTCTTATTGATTCTTTTGAAGTTTGAAGTATTCTTTACAATTTTCCATTTTGCAAAAAAAAAACATCCAGTTTATTTAAAGTCGACTGTCAAATATCAGTAGATACACGATCCGTGATACTGAATCGCTATTCTCGCCTGAATACCCTCGCGTTATCAGTGTGTCAATTGTTTTAAAACATTCACATTTTCTGTGTTGCACATGTTGCACAAAAAACACATGGTATGTACAAACTTGGCTGAACGCGACCAAGGATGTCTAGCGGTCATCTTGGCTAAATGCGACCAAGGATGTCTAGTGGTAATCTTGGCTAAATGCGACCAAGGATGTCTAGTGGTCATNATGGTTACTGATATTACAAGAGGCGACAACATTCTTGATCTTTTTCTCACTACAAATCACACACTAATAAATAATATTTCTTGTCTTCCAGGTATCTCAGACCATCAAATTGTTTCCTTCACAGCCAGTGTTAAACCAAAACAAATGTGTCAAAAACCTAGAACAGTACATTTATATAAGAAAGCAGACTGGGATGGATTCAAAGAGTACATGGAAAATGTGTCTAATGATATTTTGTCAAATTACTCAACAGCTCCAGTGGAAGTCATCTGGGAGAAATTTTGTAATGCTATTACTACAGGAATTTCAGATTACGTCCCCACAAAAAGAATAGGTCCAAAAGTCTCCCTTCCGTGGATAACACAGCCCATCAAACGCCTATTAAGGAAGAGGGACAAACTCCACAATAAAATGAAGAAAGTGAGAAACAGCAAAATTAAATCAACATTTTTAAATCTTAAACACCAGATCAAGAAGACCATCAAATTATCATATAATAATTACATTGAATATATTTTAGGTATAAGAGACCAAAATGGAGAACCAGATGAATCCAGCTCAAAATTTAACTCCAAAAAACTTTTCAGTCTTATCAAGAGCGCCAAACAAGATGCATGCGGTATTTCAACATTATATGATAAAATTTCAGGTACAACAAAATCTTCAAATACAGACAAAGCCAATATCCTGAACCAGCAATTTCAGTCAGTTTTTAGCCCCATGTCCCCTCTAACTCTATCTCAATCTTGCTTTTCAGCCCTGGAGAATTCTAATGTTCATTCTTCTTCAAGTCGCAAATACCCAATCATGCCAGAAATCACTATCTCGGTCAACGGTGTTTTGAAGCTCCTTTCCAATCTGAAACCCCACAAAGCTGCAGGTCCAGACAACATCAGGCCACTTGTCCTTCAAAATCTTCGTCAGCAAATTGCACCTATACTATCTCTTCTTTTTCAGAAATCTCTTGACACAGGCATCTTACCAAAGATTTGGACCTCTGCAAATG
This sequence comes from Dreissena rostriformis, assembly GCA_007657795.1. NCBI lineage: Eukaryota > Metazoa > Mollusca > Bivalvia > Myida > Dreissenidae > Dreissena > Dreissena rostriformis. Next base: position 68,309 of record VMBQ01000467.1, on the reverse strand, counting down.
TTGTACCTCTGTTCAAAAAAGGAAATAAAGAAGATCCAGCCAACTATAGACCAATCTCACTAACATGTATTCTTTGCAAAGTTTTAGAGCATATTGTAGCTTCCAACCTCACAGCACATTTTAATAAACATAACATTTTGTATGATCTTCAACATGGTTTCAGGGAACGTCGATCCTGCGAAACCCAACTTATTCAACTTGTCGATGAACTGGCTCGCAACCTCGCAAATGGTCATCAAACTGATCTTATACTTCTAGACTTCAGCAAAGCTTTCGACAAAGTCAGCCACCTTAAATTACTTTTTAAATTACAGCAACATGGAGTGAATAAATCTACAATTTCCTGGATTAAGTCTTTTCTCATAGGCAGATCGCAAACAGTTGTTCTGGAAGGAGAATGCTCATCAGAAGTCCCTGTAACATCGGGCGTGCCACAAGGCTCAGTACTTGGTCCCTTACTCTTTCTTTTATACATAAATGACCTTCCTAACTCTATCTCTTCTCAAGTTTGTTTGTTTGCAGATGACACTGCTGTATACTTGGCTATTAACAACTTGCAAGACTGCGCCTCTCTTCAAAATGATTTAGACAAATTAGTACATTGGGAAAACCTGTGGGACATGGAGTTTAACCCTAGTAAATGTGTAGTCCTTGTTATTTCTAAGAAAAAACATAAATTCATCTTCAATTACAGGCTACATGGACAAATCCTTGAAGTCGTAGACAGTGCTAAATATTTAGGTGTTTCCATTTCAGATGATCTTTCTTGGAACAAACATATTACCAACATTACAACGAATGCTAATAAATCTCTTGGTTTCATCCGCAGGAATATACAGACTAAAAATGAAAACATCAGAGAAGTAGCCTATAAGACCTTAGTTAGACCCCAGGTAGAATATGCGTCCTCTGTCTGGAGTCCACATACCAAACAAAATAGTGACAAAATAGAAAAAGTACAACGTAGAGCAGTCCGCTGGGTGAAAAACGACTACTCATTCTACAGCAGTGTTACCGGTATGCAGACTGAACTTGGCTGGCAGACTTTGAAGGACCGACGTGACCTCTCCCGACTGACCATTTTTTACAAAATTGTGTATGGCTTGGTAGCCATTTCGCCGCCATCATATCTTGAGAGGCCTATGAGGATGACTCGTCATATGCACCCACTCTCATTCAGACAAGTCCATACATCAGCCAACTACTTTAAATATTCCTTCTTCCCTTACACCGTAGTTCTTTGGAACAGCCTACCTGCCTCAGTTGTACAGCAGGCAGACCTAGAGGGGTTTAAGCGTTGCCTTAGCCCCACTCTACTCCCCAGTCGTCCCTGAATGCACAAAACAGTGTTTTTAACAACTTTTAACCTATAAATATGTTTCTTCTTGTTTAACTCTATCACACTTTTATCTTCACCTCACTTTCATGCTTTGAAGTCTCCCTTTCAATGCTTTTAAACCTTTTATTCTTGCACTGACACGCTCACCTGCCAATAATACCCTCAAGGGGAGTTCCGGCAGTATTGAAAGATAGATACACTGTAAATCCAATATAACACGATCCGTTATAACACTGTATCCAATATAACACTGGGGATGCTTGGATCCCGTTTTTTCTCCAACCTTCCATGTTATGCAACTACTTCATGTATTTTCAGAAAACTTCAAAGATGGCGGCGCTTACAGCTTGATTGCTGTATTCAACAGTCCGTTTAACCGATTTTAATCCCTTAGAGGTTAAATGACACTCTCCAGGCAATTGTTGTAAATCTTTTGTGTAATGTCAATAAAGGTGTGAAAGACTAGCGTGTCAGTGTTTATTGTTCGGAATCAGGGTGGTTCAATGCGCTATAAATGCGGTATAATTACGGTACCCGTATAATTATCAAATTAAAGTTAATTAAAAGTTAATGTGTATAAACTATATCTGTGTTGTTATCGTTTAATATATGCTATACATGCTTGATAAATAAAAAAAATCTTTCTTTATGTTTAATCTTTCATTACGTGTGAGAGAAATTAATTTAATAATCCAGATGATTTATTTACACGCAAACGCCGAGTAATTGTTAACAGAAATTCACTTTCATTTTTGCCGGGTTTCAGAAAGTCCCCCTTAAGCACGTTTTTTACATGACTGCGTATATGACGCAATAAAACATTTCTTTGTCTTCTAATTTTAAATTTGCTCGTCCATTGGTTGCAATAATTCAATCAGAACAGTACCTAATGAATGCTCTGTCCCATAATGCACTGTACTCTTTACACTTCTGAAATAATGCGTAGCAAATGTTCGTGTTAACGGATTTATTTAAACACATTATTGTCATAACATGTCAGGATCATTTTTTTTTAAGTGATGTAATTATTTCAAATTATCGGATACATATGCACATTATAAAAGCGGTATGTATTCAGTTATCGATACAATTCGGTTTATATGCATGTATTGGAGAATGACAACACAGCATGGCAATAAACAGGGACCAATACCATACCTGTTTGTATAGGCCCCGGCAATAAATGCACTCAGAACTTATTTACGCGGATCCGTTTATAACGCGGTCGCATTGATTGGACCCCGTCAACCATGTAATAATGGATCTATAGGAGTAGATAGGTGAGCTTTTAGGATCGGTCTTTGTCCTTCGTCAGTCCATCCGTCTGTCGTCCACATTGGTTTGAAAACACTCTAGAGGCCACATTTCTTGTCCGATCTTCATGAAACTTGGTCAGAAGATTTGTCCCAATGATACAGTCAAGTTACCATTACCGGATCATTACCCAAAGCGGATCACTTTGATGTTCAAGACTGCGTATCGCGATAAAAAGTTGACATTTTAAAATGATATTTTGCACACAGCATCTTCAAGGCCTGTTCTTTAAAACGCATTGATTGAGTTGTAATCAGAGCTACTTGTTGTCAAACATTTCAGTATGTTTTGCTGACATGTACATACAACTTTGTTGACTTCCGTCTCGTTTCCAAATCAAGGTTGAACATTTTTCGCGGCCACTTGCTATAACTCTGTTGGAAAGTTAGAAGTTTACGCATTAATTTAAAGGCCATTCAGTAGTCTTTCTGCCTGCAAAAGTCCATTTCAGTTTTGATTCGTGTTTAAGATGTTGCAACACCTTACATGAAATGAAGAATTAGGGCAATAACCGATCAAGCGTGATAAAATGCGTATTGATAATATATTTTTTTTAAATTTATGCAAATCTTGCTGATTCTTTCAATAAATGATCTCAATCATAAAGTTTTATTTAGGTTCCATGTTCAATATCGATGATTAGATCTGATTTAAACAATTTACATGGTTTAAAAGATGCCGATATTTTTTTTATCTATTTAGGATTTTCAACAGATAATTCACACAAGAACACCATGCGTAAAGTGTAGATACAAGATCATATATAGAAAACAATTAACAACAAAAACAAATGAATATAATTTATAACTGGCAATGTAACTTGGTCATTGTAAACAACACAGTTCGTGTTTCAACAGTTCAAATAGCGTGTTAGATGACCCCTGAGTGGTTTCGATCACATGATTCTTTAAGGCTACAAATGATCTGTAAATGCATGAATTCTGCAGGGTTAAAAGTCTTCCGGTTTATGCCGGAATTCCGGTTTTTCAGGGCACCAAAAGATAGTTTTCGTAATTCATGTAAATTCAATGAGATAATTTAGGAGGAGGAGGGGTAGGGCTTGACCCCCTCGCATTATCCAAGCAACACGAAACGTTTATCAAGCAAACAAAAACACGGAACTTAAAATAGACGCTTTGACATGGATATTGCGAAACGTGTTTCGTTGAACAAGCTGCAATTTCGGTAAATTAACAAAAGCAGGTGCCCGAAAGAGTAATCGTTCTAAACATTGTTATCCGCGTGAAAAACAAAGGGAGGCAAGCATTTGCGACATTGTCGAATCATTTAGGTCAGACGATTAGAGTAAGAGCGCCATAATAAAAAAAAGTTGCTTTTCGACGTAAAACAAATAAAAAAATGAAGTTGCTTGAACCGAATTCGAGTACAAAGGTGCTAGAATCGGACATCAAGAATAAATGGCGATGGGAGTGTTTGGCTGAAGTTGATGAACGTGGAATGAAATTTGGCGAATGACTTAATGTTTTTTCTGCGAGTATACTGAACTCAAATCTGCAAATACTGGTTTCCGTGAAAGACATTCACTTTGAAGATTTCTAATAATAGATCTAAATTTTTGTTTTTTGTATCTAAAAGTAAAAACATACAAGGGTTAGGGTAATCTTTTTTGTTAATACACACGCATTTCATTATTCCGTACTCCGTCGTTGATTTGATTGTTGGTCGTCAATTTCCCGTACATGGTAATTTCTTTCCAGCTTGACTGGTTATGACCGGTGTTGATGCAGACTGCGTATCAATTTTTCTGTTGAATAACACAGTGAAGTATTTTCCCGCAGTCTACGGTTTAAAGAGTTTAATGTCTGGGACGGTTCTTGACAGAAAAATACGTTCGCTGCGCATTTTCGCCAAATGATTATTTTATTCGCCGAAATTGCGAAATTTTCGCCGTTGGCGAATTTGGCGAACAACAGCGGAAGCCCTGAATAATTCCCTGGTATAAACGATAGCAACATATCGGGAAGCTAACGAGCCGGTATCTGTCACCATCGAGAAAAGTGCAAGTTTAAACAATCCTAAAAACATTATTTTTCTTACTCTTTTCTCTTTCTTTTTATTGCAAATGAATCAGAAATAACAAATCTTATATATGCGCAATTATCTGGCATTTCAATAATCCAATAATATGTTATTTATATATATATTTACCCGCTAAATTATGAAGATCGTCGTGGCGTAGTGGATATGGTGTCCGCCTAGCGATCGGATGGTCATGGGTTTGAACCCCACTGGGAGCGTTCCTTTGATCTCCCCCAAAGACACCAAGTACTGGTTCTAGTCCCAGGAAACGGACTCGAGAGCGTACATATAAGCCTATGGCTTTCGATGCAATCAAGCAAAAATGAATTAGTTTAAACTAAATTATAAAACTTAAATTCATCTTCTATACCTTAAAATCATTTAAATTATACCTAAAGCACAGTAATTTTGTTAAGTTGGTGCTACACTGTACTTAAAGAAATTAACCTTTTCATTTTGTTTCCTTTTTGTGAATCAATGATCATGTGCATTAAATGTAGAAAGGTAGAGCTATTATCTAAATGTCAATGAGATTTTATACTGATGGCTTCTGCACAGTTTCACAGTTTTAACGGCTCCCATATTGCCTGGTATATGTTCATTGTTGATTGAAATTTTTGGTTTCTCGCCATAAAAAATTAATAATATATTAACTCTCCTTTATACAAAAGAACTTGCGAAACAGGTGTGATTTTAAAGATTTATGTTAATTTCTAAGCTATTTTTTATTTGTTATTTTGCTAAGTCTCTGGAGTTTTTTATCAATATAAACTAATAATTGTAAAAAAAATACGTTTTTTTTAGAACTTTTCCTTTTTCGTCATTGGTGGTTTACAGTCCCTTTAAATCCAGAATACATAACAATGGCATATGTAAATCAATTGAAGCCTACAAAAATGGATATTATTTTAGGTGCAATAATCATCGATCTGCCTTGTTCGATATCTGTGTGAGTTGTGCGGTGCTCATTCAGAAAGGCGGAAAGATAGGTTACACTCAATTATGTTAGATTCAACTAAAAAAACACATATACTCTCTACACCAAAAAACCTAAATTACTTTTACTACTTCTATACCATGGCATCTATCTACTAAAATTATATTTACACCCTACGACACAAACGTTTTTTTTTTTTTAATCAACTCGTTTTTAACTACAAAGGTGCATCTCACTCAAAGATTCACACTTGACTGACCTTAATCTGAAGATGATCATAAAGAAAGATTATTTTTTGGGATAATTAGGCCCGTTGTCTGTTTTTCTAGTATACAATAATATATTTCCAAAATTGTGTGGATTAGACTCAGACTTTCACACCTGGAGTGCTTGGAAATTGTAATGGAAGGAATATAACTGCATTCAGTTTTGGTCGTTTTTATTTTTATTTGCTTTAGAATATTTAGTGGATTTGTCTGTGTAAAAACATGCGTTTTGGGTGCATCGGTATCAGTGACACATTTCTAGTTTTTAACCAGGTTTTCCGAAGGAAAAAACTGGTTATTAGATTGGCGAATGCGGGCGGGCTGGCTGGCTGGCGGGCGGGCGGAACAAGCTTGTCCGGGCCATAACTATGTCGTTCAGTGTCAGATTTTAAAATCGTTTGGCACATTACTTCACCATCATTGGACGGTGTGTCACGCGAAAGAATTACGTCGATATCTCCAAGGTCAAGGTCACACTTTGAGTTCAAAGGTCAAAAATGGCCATAAATGAGCTTGTCCGGGCCATAACTATGTTGTTCATCAAGGGATTTTGAAATCATGTGGCACATTTGTTCACCATCATCGGACGGTGTGTCGCGCGAAATAATTACGTCGATATCTCCAAGGTCAAGGTCACACTTTGAGTTCAAAGGTCGAAAATGGCCATAAATGAGCTTGTCCAGGCTGTATCTATGTCGTTCAATGTGAGATTTAAAAATCATTTGGCACATTTGTTCGTCATCATTGGACGGTGTGTCATGCGAAAGAATTACGTCAATATCTCAAAGT
>VMBQ01000467.1:0-60795 GCA_007657795.1 Dreissena rostriformis | reverse complement strand
AGTTTCTAGAATGGTATTATTTTTTTAAAGATTTTACCTAGGCTTAACCCTTTGCATGCTGGGAAATTTGTCGTCTGCTAAAATGTTGTCTGCTGAATTTCTAAAATTAGCATTTTCTTTGATTTTTTTTCAAAGAATACTATCAGAATAGCAAACAGTTTGGATCCTGATGAGACGCCACGTTCTGTGGCTTCTCATCTGGATCCAAACTGTTTGCAAAGGCCTTCAGAATTCGGTTCCAGCTCTGAAAGAGTTAAAGCAGTGTTTACTCTGTATGTATTTCAGTAAGAAAACAAGATGTCTCAGGGAGAAGAAAGCCATGCTAGAACCAGGGATGGTATGTTCTTTAAAATTTATTCTTGCAATTCTGTCAGAGGAACTGGTAATAATGGCAAATACTGTGAAATCACTTAAATTGGTGGTATGCAAATTCCACGCAATTTCAACACCTGACATATTAGGGCTGTCTTAAATTTGTGCAATGTCTATTTTGTACCAAACATGCATTGATTTAATGAGGAAACGCCAAATTGTCAACACAGTTTTTATTTTGTGAATTCTGATAAGATTAATCAATAAAAAAAAGTTTCTACATTTATTAACCATGACTATGGAAGAAACTCTGTTGAAAAAAACACTAGTGTAATAAATGTTTTTGGTCATCTAACAGGGCGTATAAAAAATCAAAGGCAAGACAGGAATCTACCCACGTCTGATGTAACGACTAATCAATTTGAAAACAAGTATCTAGATTATTTAAACAAAAGAGCGACATCTGCAAAAAGAAAGAACGCAGATGTTGCAGATGAAGTAGAATTTGAACATTCAAAGCAAAGAGTAAACAAAAGGAGAATAGTTTTAAATGTGGAGAAGAATAAGACATTGTTGAAGGCTGATGGAACTGAAGACGACTCTGTGCATGTCAAAGAGACAATTCATAAAGACAGTAGCAAGGTAGATAACCGGACCAATGGAAAAACTCTTCAGGGCCAAGAAACACCACAAGAATGCAACTCAACAGAAGGACATCTTGCACAGCAGAGGGGTACTGTGTCTGAGACTTCAAAGCAGACCATAGAAAATGAAAATGAATCTATGGAATCAGATAGACGTGCGGAAGAAATGCAAAGACAACGAAGAGTAAGACAAGTGCCGCTTTCTTTGGACCAGACCGAACACCAGTGTATGTTTTGTCCGGCCAAGTGCAAGACTAAGCTGAATTTTATCGAGCATCTGAAACAGGAGATTCATCTACGAAACATGTGTCAGGACTTCATGCCTGGACAGATTCCTCCCGAAGATGTCATCAGGAAGTTGAAAGACAGTGGCGTGCACAACTGGCATGACGTGGACATCTCAATGTGTGATGACTGTGGCCATGTGTTTCTGAATAAGGTCAACAAGTTCCGGCACTTGTGTGAAGGTAGATTGAAATGTGAAAAGCCATCGTGCACTCAAAGTTTTGTTACTCAAGAAGAAATTAATAAACACATTAGTTTTTATCACAAAAATAGTGAGCTTAAAGCATCGCGAAAAACCGTGTTTCTGTGTATGATTTGTGAAAATATATTTAACAAACGCAGACAACTTGTCTTGCATCTAAAAGTTCATAAGAAAGAAAAAATCAAATGTTGTGATCAGGTGTTTGCTGATGGAAAGAACTATGTTCATCATAATGTTAAAATGCACATTAACACTAAAAATTGGTCAATTGTCATATGCCAGACAGCTGATTGTGGGGCTGTTTTCTTCACAGAGACAGAGTATGCCCTTCATGTTTCAGAGAGTCATCCGCTAAAATTTGTGACATGCACAGGCAAACAACGCGACTGTAGGCAGTATTTCCTGTCTGACGAAGCATGGGACAGGCATTTTCATCAGCATGCATGTGAAGTGTACTGCACACAATGTGAAGCTAAATTGTTCAACAAACGCTGCTGGATGGCTCAGAAAATGCCACACATAAATATGAGAACTGGGCTAGCATGTAAAAACGTGAGCAGTTTCCTAACGATTTGGGACAAGAAATCACAAGATGAGGGGGCTGTACCGCTATGCAATGTTTCCGATTCTCAAGAAGAATTGCTGAGAAAGACACTTCCATATGTAAACAACATGAATTGTTCTGTTGAAAATTATGAAATGCTGATTAAGGAAGCTGTTAAAGAACTTGAAAAGAAGAATGTTTTCAAGGAAATGAAAGTTAATATTAAGCTCGGAGATGACCCACGTGTTCTCGACATACAGGAAGTAGGGTATGAACAAACCAAGGCTGAACCTTTCTGTTGCAAAGTAGTTGTTAAAAATAAACAAAAGACCTCAGAAAATACTGATGCACCAGCTTCAAATACATTCTCACTCCCAGTCATTTTTGGGCCTGCCAAACAAAGTGGCAAAAGACAGAAAATATACGAGCAAGCAAATACACCGAGCTGTGTTAAGGAAACACAAACGAGAAAAATAGTCTCCAATGTGCCAAAAGGCGATGAGAAAATTGATATTGATGAACCTGTGGAAAATACCAGTACTGGTTCATTATTTAGTTGTGCCAAGCAGTTACTTTCAGAATACTTTCAGTCTAAGAAAGCATCACAGCCAGACAAGAGTAAAGCTCAGAACATTGGTACAGAAAGCAGTGAAACTCAGAACATTGGTACAGAAAGCAGTGAAACTCAGAACATTGATACAGAAAGCAGTGAAACTCAGAACATTGATACAGAAAGCAGTGAAACTCAGAACAATGGTACAGAAAGCAGTGAAACAAAGACCATTGGTACAGAACCCCACTTTATTCGTCCCATGAGTCATGTGTTTGCATCTGTTTTTTGCTGTAATGTAGATGGCTGTGGTTATTTCACAAAAGTGAGCATGTCCGATCACCTTACTGGTACCTTTCCCTTTGGTGTGAAATCTCACTGCAGAAATCATGCCAGATTATTTCAGAGCTCGGTGTGCGTGGCTAATAAGTCCTGCCACAAATACTTTGTTTGTACTTTATGTGACAGTACTTTTATAGCACAGCATCTTTATGATAGACATGCATGTAAAGAGAACACAGCTGAGACATCAATAAGTCAGAAAATATCAGTGTACAGTAGATTTTCAATTGAAAACATTCCGGCCTATGAAGCATACCATGAACAAACAGTTAAATGCTTAATTTGTGACGACATTGCTACTGATCTTTCAGTACATATAAAAAACCTTCACCCTGTTATACTTGTGTATGAATATTGGAAATGCACCGTCTTTGGTAAGATTCAGTACTTGTTGTTCCGACCGGACATGGCCAATCAGTCGACATTCAAGGAGATCTTAGTGACCAAAGGAAAATTTGATGCCTCGCTTTGTAAACCTAATTTATGCTTCATTGTGAACTTCCAAATAAATGTTCTAAAGTCATCAAGACAAAACATTTTCTCCTTGGCACTCACTGTTTGTCCTGTGTGTTTGAAGTCTTTCTCGAGCGCGAAGCATTTGCCTCACGTTTTCTCACATTTTGAACCGAAGGAAGACGTTAAATGTTCTGTAACATTTCAAGAACGGATCTCTGAATGTTCCGTAACGTTTCCATCAAAGATCTGTGAAGGTAACAGTGTTGGTATGCCGTCGGATGTTGAAACATTGGGTGCTGACTATCACAATGGTGTTGATAAATGCAGTGTATTTCCTAACGTTGTGTATTTCCGGTCCAATAATCTCCACCCAAGTAAAAAGGCAGAATTTCCAGGTTACGGTTCAACAATGGGAGACCATGTCAGTGCCATTAACTCTCCGCTAGTGTCCGCGAATAGGGATATGTGTGGCGATGTTGATTACCCATCAAGAACTTTCTTGAAAGAGGAACTTGTAGTGGATGACACAGAGTACGGCAATTTCAGTGTTCAGGTTTATAAGGTAAAAGACAAAAATTAGATTTCACCTATTGGTAACATTGAGGATAAACATCATTTGACTGTGGTTTGTATACAAACTGAAGTGCTATTTAAGAATACTTAAGAAAATGGCTTATATAAAAAAAGCTGAAAGTTCTGTGCTTATATTAAATTTTAAGGTATTGTGAAATGTTTAGTAATTTAAAGATTGAAGTACATGGCAAGACTGAATTATGTATGTTAATGCAAATGTTTATAGTTATTTATCAATCAATGTAGCTATCGTTTTGACATTTTATCACTTAATACGATACAATCAATCCTTGCTTGCTTTAAATTAATGTAAATGTTTTTTATGTTACCTAATTTATAACTTTTTCTTTTTTTATGTCTTGTATATTTCAAAAAACTGATACAATTATGGTGCAATAATTGCTTTTTTAAAACAATTTGTGTTCATCTAAAATATTTTTGCATAAAACCATGTTTCAAATACAGTTGCATTTGATAATGAAAAAATCTCTTAGTTCAAAGTTCCGAATATGTCAAAGTGGGAAAGAAATTGACTTATTAGTTTTCCTTCTTAGTGTAATGTTTATGAAATAAATGATGTTATTTAAATGTTTTAATTGTATTACCCTGTAATTTTGATGTGGGTTCCTGTCCTATTTCCAAACTTATTTCCATCTGTGCATCAGGAAAATGCAGATACAATATGTTGGTATGTCAAAATGTGGATATCTCATGTCATAAATTAGCTTCTTTTAACTTTAAGATAAAGAGATTCACCTGTTTTTGAGTTCATTGGCATCATCATAATCTAATGCTTCTATGTTCAACATATTTATCATACATTGTTGTAAATTACTCAAAAGGTCTATTTTAGCTCACCTTAGCACAATGTTCTCATGGTGAGCTTTTGTGATCGCCTTTTGTCTGTCGTGCACAATCTGCTATCAACATTTTTCTTGTGCACACTCAAGAGGCCACATTTATTGTTAAATTTTCATGAAACGTGGTAAAGACATTTGTCCCAATGATGTCTAGCTGAGTGCAAAGCTGGCTCATGTGGGGTAGAACAATTAGGTCACTAGTTCAAATTAAAAAAACAGATGCCTCGTTTATTGCCCATCTTCATGAAATTCGTAAGAACATTTATACCAATTACATCTCAGCTAAGTTAAAAACTGGGTCATCACGCCGGGTATGCAAATACTTTGATGACGGATGGAACTTCGATGATCGAGAACAACAAAAGCCACGCGTGAGAGGTGAATTCTTTAGCTTTTTTGCATGTATGTTTTGTTCATTTGGTTTTCAGACACGGAACATTGTTTGGGTGACTAATGGTATAGCACTTCGTATTGCGAAAAAAGAAATTCGCGGAAAAACAGTGAATTATAACAAAAAGCAATAAAATTCCATCGATAATCAGCATGAATCGGATGATCAGTACNCCAAGTCTATTGTTACTTTAAGAAGAAAAAGAACATGAGACAAAGAATAAATGTTCGTTATGAACAAATATTCTGTAGCAGTATTATCTTCATATTTTTTTTGGAGATGCTTAAAGATAGGCGATTGATTTGCCCAATTTGTTCAATACAGCCATAACATAATCGTTTGAGTTAAAGTTTTTGTTTTTATGTAAAAAAGTGTGTGCAAATAATACAGGCAGATTCCACATTTCAAATAATCCAATGTTTTTCATGCGCTATACGTTTTTTTGTATGAGACTTTAGTTTATTTATAATATGGAATATAAGCACACATTCCTTGTTTGAATTTTGAAATTTAAGAGCAGATTACCGTAACCACGTGTTGATTATGATGTTAAAACCATAGACCATATAAGTATATTCAAAGTTTAAAGCGCTGTTTTGGGTTATTAAATGTTGTTTACCTTTGTTTTTACAAACTATATTGTTATTTATTTGTAAAATTGCTCCGCAGATGATGATCATCGCACATATTTTTTTCATAATTGAAGGTTACTATTTGTGATCAACATTCACTGATTGGTGTTAGCTGGTTTGTTTCTTTTTTAAAGTTGCTCATACAGCACCTGTGTATATTTCAAATGAAGAGAGTAATCGAGGATCATTGGATGTCGTCAATTTATAATTGTTATCTGTTAAATGTGTTCATTGTTAAATAAAAGCAAAAATCACTTTAACATTTTGTGTTTCTTATCATCAGATATATAACATATTTTATGATCACCTACAGAATTATACATATTGAGTTTAGTCACAGAATACTTTTAAAATGATAAGACATTTGCGTTATTTTCTTTAATATATGTATACAATTAGTTTGAGAAACTAAATGTTAATTACACATCAGCTGCATGTTCTCACACTTTCACAATGTTCTCTCAAATTCTGTTTCAAATGCAAAATTTTGTTTTAGGTATAAAGATTTATAATAATGTTAAAAAAGAGCAACACACTAAAATCATAATTGTGTCATTCCATGCTAAAACAGGGAATATTAAAAATCCATAATATACATAAATGCATTTCAGGTAGGAGATAAAACTCGGTTATCAGAGTGCCGAAATTGTTAAAAGTCCGTAAGATGAAGTGCCCTTTATAGGTTATCAAAGTGCCAGCAACTTTATGTATACCACCTTTTAAAACATGCTCTATCTTTTTTTATATTTCATTGAATACTATCAAAATTTCAGTATTTGAAGCACAGTGAGTACTCTACATGCTGGATTAGCAAACAATTTCATGCAATATGTCTAAGTAGTTTAATTTTGTTAAAATGGTTACTGTTCATCCAGTGTATGCTGTTTTCCGACCGATTTTCTATTTTTGGGGCAAAAATGTACCATTCTTCAGAGAAATTTTGTCTTCCTAATACAAAAGTATACACCATTTATCAACTCGACCATGTGTTTTGTCTTAAAAACTAATCTTTAGTATATAACTTTAAAGAACCCTGAGGAACTTACCTCTGGCGCGTGGCGCTTGTTGTTCTCTGTTATCGAAGTGCAATCCGTCATCAAAGTATTCGCATACCCGGCGTGGTCATGTGGAGTTAAAAACTATGTCACATTAAAGAAAAAGCTTGTAAACACTCAAGAGGCCATATGTATTGCCAGGGACCTATACCTGTATAGGTCCCTGGTATTGCTTAAAGCCTCTATAACGCTCAAAATCAACAATTTTTTCGTAAAATAAAGTTAACAGATAAACAATCAGTGTTCCTTATACATGTAGCAATAGCCAAAATGTCAACGCTAGATATGCTCTGGCAACAAAGATACAAAATGCTCTTTTTAATTTTTTTGTGGTACAATATATTCAACACATGTTCATGTACCAAATTAAGTGTGTGTGTGTGTGTGTGTGTGTGTGTGTGTCGTATGAATATATATTGTTGAGGGAAATTAAAATGGAATTAATTGTGCCACACAACAAAATAAAAAAGAGCATTTTATATCTTGTAAAATCTATGTTGATCATATGCTAGACCACATCTAGCGTTAACATTTTGGCTATTGCTATAAGGAACACTGATTGTTGAGGTGTTAACTTTATTTTACGAATTTGTTACGAAATATTCGTTGATTTTGAGCGTTATATGGGCTTTAATCTTTGTGAAACATGGTCAGAACATTTGCGATAATGATATTTTGTACGATTTCGAAACAGGGTCACAGGGTCACTAGTTCATATTAAAGAAAAAGCTTTTGAACACTCTGGAAGTCACATTATTTTGCCGAATCATCATGAAACTTTATCAGAACATTTGTTCTTATGATATCTCAGCTGGGTTTGAAAATGGTTCCAGTACCTTGGAAAATAGGCTGCCAGGGAAGGGGCAATTTCGGCTATAAACGCTGTGAACACTCTAGAAGTCACATTTTTAGCCAAATTTTCTTAAAAATTGCTCAAAACATTTGTTCTAAAGTATGCTGAGGTTCAAAATAGTTCCAGTCCCTTGAAAAACATGGCTGCCAGGGGAAGGGGGCAGTTTTTCAGATATGACTATAGTAAAACATGTTTGACACTCTAGAAGTCACATTTTTAGCCAAATCTTCTTAAAACTTGCTCCAAACATTTGTTCTTATGTATGCTGAGGTTCAAAATGGTTCCAGTCCCTTGAAACACATGGCTGCCAGAGGAAGGGGGCAGCTTTTCAGATATGGCTATAGTTAAACATGTTTGACACTCTACATTTTTAGTCTAATCTTCTGAATCTTATTCAGAACTTTTGTTTTAATGATATCTCGATTGAATCCAAAAATGTGGAATGCACAGGCAAATATGGGACGATACTTTAAACTCCCTTTTCCAAGAGCAAGGCTCAATTTAATTAAGTTGTTCACATTTGTCTTCACATTCACTAGAAAGGCAGTTGTGGTAGTGATATCGTTATGAAATGAACGAGAAATACTGCTATGAGCTATTGACAACAATATCGCAGTGCTGAAAAATGCTCATTAAAGTGCGAGAATTCTGTACGCCAAAGTTTGAATCCCACTGGAAATATGTATAGGAAAGTATATTTTTGACATTGATAATAATATGTTTGCTTCATATAATAGTACAATAACTTACTGCAGCTAGACAAGTAAGTGTGTGTGAAAAGCATGAATGTGGCCTGCAATTTGACAGAATTAAGCATGCAATGTCTATATTTTCTAGAAATATTGGTAAAATGCCTCTTTAAAGTGCATGCATACCAAACCTTATCTTAGCAAAGAGACTGCTATATCCCCCGCTGAGATTCTTTTGACCTTGAAGTGGTGGCATTGATTTTGAGCCAGTGTGATTGACTAATGACTTCCAAACATCTTCTGAATGAAAATCCTTCAATGGGTTTAGGAAATACAAAGCAGATACGAAAACAATAAAGGCTAAACTATTGACCTTCGAGGGTGTGACCTTGACCTTTAACCAGCGTGATTGACATATGCCTTCTACACATAACATTAATTTCCTTAACATTTTAGCTAAGTAATATGGAGTCTCAAAATGTTGACCTTGAAGCAAGACCTTGACCTGGGACCAGCATGCCTGACTCATGCCTTCTGCCCTTTGTCTCAATAAACCTAAACATGTAACTAAGATTCATAACATACCTTTAACTCTTTCAGTGCTGGAACCGAATTTTGAAGGCCTTTGCAAATAGTTTGGATCCAGAACATGGCGTCTTATCTGGATCCAAACTGTTTGCTATTCTGATAGTATTCTTTGGAAAAAAAAAATCGAAGAAAATGCAAATTTTAGAAATTCAGCAGACAACATTTTAGCAGACGACAAATTTCCCAGCATGCAAAGGGTTAAAGGATATAAGAGATATGGAGCAACAACAAAAATGGAGGCTCGAACGTTTGACTTGCAAATGTAACTTCAACCTTGACCCAGCATGACTGACTCGTGCTTTCTGCATGTTGCCTCGAAATCCTTCAATGGGTATATGGATTGGGCCAGTGCGACTCTCATGCCAGGGCTCATATTTCTGTAAGTCTGTGAGCTATGTACTCAAAACTTTTGCCTATGTACTTCCAAAATTGCAGCCATATAAGCGTCAAAACTTTATATAAACGCTAAGGACTTCAAGTATCTAACAAATTAAAGCGAGAGAATAAAAACAATTTCGCCTTAAAAATAAAATACCTCAAAATAATTGTTGTATTAGTAATTCAAAGCATGCAGTTGATGTATCAAAGCTTTGTAAGAAGCATTATTGATATTAGACAAAACACATCATTACTATTTTGGGTTTAACAAGAATTTGAACCTTCTAAACAAGTCATAGTCCAATAGTAGGTCAGGGTCAAGCGTGGTCAAGTGCTGTGGTAGTGTTGATAGCGTTCAAAGATAATGTCCATAGGAGTATCAAAGCTTTGTAGAAAGTGATATCATCATTTTGGTTTAACCCATTTATGCCTAGCGTCTAGAAAAAAGGCTTTGGCAAACAGCGTAGACCCAGACGAGACGCCGCATGATNAACATATAGGATACACAGTGTACACCTGTAACAGAACATATAGGATACACAGTGTACACCTGTAACAGAACATATAGGATACACAGTGTACACCTGTAACAGAACATATAGGATACACAGTGTACACCTGTAACAGAACATATAGGATACACAGTGTACACCTGTAACAGAACATATAGGATACACAGTGTACACCTGTAACAGAACATATAGGATACACAGTGTACACCTGTAACAGAACATATAGGATACACAGTGTACACCTGTAACAGAACATATAGGATACACAGTGTACACCTGTAACAGAACATATAGGATACACAGTGTACACCTGTAACAGAACATATAGGATACACAGTGTACACCTGTAACAGAACATATAGGATACACAGTGTACACCTGTAACAGAACATATAGGATACACAGTGTACACCTGTAACAGAACATATAGGATACACAGTGTACACCTGTAACAGAACATATAGGATACACAGTGTACACCTGTAACAGAACATATAGGATACACAGTGTACACCTGTAACAGAACATATAGGATACACAGTGTACACCTGTAACAGAACATATAGGATACACAGTGTACACCTGTAACAGAACATATAGGATACACAGTGTACACCTGTAACAGTACAGAAAGGACATATAGAAAATGTAAAGATAAACACTCTGATCAAGTTTCATTAAGATTAGTCATAAATGTGGTATTAAGGCTTTTGTAAGATTTGACCTAGTGACCTAATTTTTCGGACTCATGACCCAGATATTGTCCAGATAAACATTCTGACCAAGTTTCATCAAGACTGAGCCATAAATGTGGCCTCTACAATGGTAACAAGATTTGACGTGATGACCAAGTTTTTGGACGCACGAGAATGAGTGACGAGATCCAGAATTGATCTTAGCCTTTGATCTTAGCCTCGATATTGTCCAATTAAAAAATTCTTACAAAGTTTCATGAAGAAAAGACTCACCGCATAACAGAGAACATAGGGTTTATTTTGCATTTGGATATAAAAATTGTATGATGACGAAGCACAATAAACAAGAGATGTGTTTTTCAGAAACACAATGCCCCCTTCTGCGCCGCTTTAAAATAAAATTTATATTTATCATTTGGCAGGTATAGAAATGATCTCGCTTTAAAGCTTGTTACTTCCCTTGGATTTTTTTTTTTTTTGACCTTTGACCTTGAAGGATGACCTTTCACCACTCAAAATGTGCAGCTCCATGAGATACACATGCATGCCAAATATCGAATTGCTATCATCAATATTGCAAAAGTTATGGCCAATGTTAAAGTTTTCGGACGGACGAACAGACTTATCGTTCAACTGCTATATGCCACCCTACTGGGGGCATAAAAATAGAGATGCGCATGTGACTGATGGAATCACACACGCACAAAATGATACCAACCATTTCTATATCCATCTGCCTTTCAGTAATTGGTAAAAACACTACACAATAATATTAAAAACAAAAGATGTTTGTAAACAATTCTCTAGATCAGGGCTGCCAACAGGAAATTATAAAATCAGCTGAACATTTCGCCGGGGGTCAAGGGGGCCGCGTAAGGCCCCCTTGCGGGTCGAGCCCTTGTAGGGGGCCAGGGGGCGAAGCCCCCGGAAGCTCCTGAATTCTCACTGATTTGTAAGGGCTAAACTCCATTTCCTGACTACTTCATGGCCTTTAATCCAGTAACTGAACAAGCAAAATATTGCTTTCATAAATTTATTAAACTCCAGAACCAAATTTCCACCAATACTTTAGTTCCCAGTAAAACTAAGTAACATTTGTTGGAGAGGGCATTGAGGCACCAGAAACCATTGAAAGCTCAGCCTAAAAAGCTATATTATTTAAACAAATTTAATTGTAGAAGCTCAAGTTTGGTTGGGATATGCAAGTAGAAAAAAAGCATTTCACAAAATCAAAAGGTTTCAGCTTTATTAACACAAAGGACTGTTACTGATTGTACATGTATTATGTCAATGTTCATTGAAAAACAAACAACAAAATATGGCTATTAATAAAACATGACTATTACTGATTGTATTAAGGCAATGTTCTTTGAAATAAAAAATATGACTATTAACAAACAAAATATGAGTATTGTTTGCAACCCTCCTCAAAGCTAAATAACAAGGTATTTTACCAACCCTTGCAAGTCTAGTGTCAATTACACAGATGCCCAGATGGTGTAAAGAACACATAACATCAAAGCACATGCTCATATTGAATTAGATAATATCAATAACTGACAAGTATGTACATAATTTATATTTATATATGCATAATAGCATTTTAACTTTCAGTTCACTGAAGCCTCTTCTTTTTTGCAAGCTCGGTCAGCCTTTCTTCTATCTTGCGCTTCTTTTCCCTGGCAAGCTCTAATTCATTGTGGTTTTCAGCTTCTTTTCCCTGGCAAGCTCTAATTCATTGTGGTTTTCATAGTTCAACTTAGTTTCTGATTTCAGTTGTTCTTTTAGAGCTTTCACAGTTTTCAGTTTCTTCCCAACTCCCATTGCTTTTTTTTGTCTTCTTTCCAATTGTACCTTCTTGTACCGCTGTGCAGACAAGCGCATGTTCACACATAGATGCCTGTCAATGACTTTGTTGTTGTGAGCATCTTTCTTGTTGGAATATTCCAGTGCTGTTGTGTGTCTGGCTTTTAAAGCATATCGTACTGTTTGGTATGCACTGTACGTTCCAATCTCCATGCTTGCTGCTTTACTGTCAACAATGTCTCCCAGGGAGTTGAAGGATGACTCAACAGCTGGCCCATGGAAAATAGACAAACCAGCAGCAGCAACTTTGGACAGTATCGGGTAGCATTTTCTTGCAGAGACCTTTGACCACCACTCTACCACATTACTTCTAAAGTTGTGAAGAGAGTCATCCACACTGTACTTGATGAGCTCCCTTGCTACATCAGCCTTTTCACTCTCACTTAGCAAGTGCTTGAAATAATCCAAGGCAAGTTGTTTCAGCAGCTGGACACCTTGCGAGTCATTGGCTAGTGCTGGATCCAAGGCTGCAAGCGACTTCAATGTTCTATTGTTGAGAGGTAGAGTTTTCTGCATTTGAGACGCACACTGGATGTAGGCATCTTTTACCTGACTCAAGAAGATCTTAACAGGCGAGTCATTCTTGGAACTGTTTTTCAGGATAAGCGCTGCCTGTGCACCTACATAACAGGATTTTGGTTTCAAGATCAGCTCTGGATCATCTAATCTCATAACCTTGGCCTGTTTTGGAGTCAGATTTACAACAGTTTCAGCCTTCATAAAGCAGGCCAGGAATTCCTTGAATTTCCTGAATTCTTCCTCGTGCAGTTGGTGAACCATGGTGTTGCTACTTTGGAATAGACAGACATACTGTTTAAGAATGTGCATGACAACACAGTAAAATGACAACTGGAGCTTTGTTGTAACATCTTTCATCAAAACCTTTTCAATGATTCTCTTCTTTCTTTCTTTTCCATCTTGAGTCATTTTCTTTGCTGCAATTCTTTCCTGAATGTCTTTCAGTTTTCTTTGTCCTTCTTTGTGTACTCCTCTGTCTGAAAGTATTTGGTCAACCACTTCTTTGTAGGTGTGTTGATCCTCACTCTTCAGGAAGCTGTAGTAGAAGAGGACATACGCGTCAAGCAGCATTGTTGTCTGTACTGACAAATCATAGGCAGACAACCATCTGTGAGGAATAAACCTGGCTGGTTTGCAGTAAGTCATGCCTATGACTGCGCAGATCTGAGATAACATTTCTGCATACTCCGAGCAGTACTGGAAGTCTGCGTGCAGATCATTGAATAGTGACTCTAGGTATCTCTTGAAAGGCTCACACAGTTTTTTGGAGCAGTTATGCATGTGGTGGCAGGAATCGCCATCCACATCGAGCAGATGTGGGGCCTTTTCCTGTCTAAGTCTGGTTTCCACGCCATTCTTGTTTCCTCTCATAACTCCACATGAGTCCATTAATACCGACACCAAATTTGTCCAAGGGATTTCATTTCCTTCAATTACTCTAACTACTTCCTTGAAGACAGTGTCTGAATCAGTCTTCCTAATTTCAACAGAGGCCAAATGTTCTATCTTCACCTGGCCAACCTCATCATCATAGAATGACACTAACATTGTCAATACTTTCTTCCTGTTTGAACTGGTGGCNTTCTGCATGTTGCCTCGAAATCCTTCAATGGGTATATGGATTGGGCCAGTGCGACTCTCATGCCAGGGCTCATATTTCTGTAAGTCTGTGAGCTATGTACTCAAAACTTTTGCCTATGTACTTCCAAAATTGCAGCCATATAAGCGTCAAAACTTTATATAAACGCTAAGGACTTCAAGTATCTAACAAATTAAAGCGAGAGAATAAAAACAATTTCGCCTTAAAAATAAAATACCTCAAAATAATTGTTGTATTAGTAATTCAAAGCATGCAGTTGATGTATCAAAGCTTTGTAAGAAGCATTATTGATATTAGACAAAACACATCATTACTATTTTGGGTTTAACAAGAATTTGAACCTTCTAAACAAGTCATAGTCCAATAGTAGGTCAGGGTCAAGCGTGGTCAAGTGCTGTGGTAGTGTTGATAGCGTTCAAAGATAATGTCCATAGGAGTATCAAAGCTTTGTAGAAAGTGATATCATCATTTTGGTTTAACCCATTTATGCCTAGCGTCTAGAAAAAAGGCTTTGGCAAACAGCGTAGACCCAGACGAGACGCCGCATGATGCAGCGTCTCATCAGGGTCTACGCTGTTTGTTTAAAGGAATTTCTGTGAGAAATATTCTAAAAATAGAAATAATATACCAGACATCTCTAATTTTGGAAATAAATTGATCCAATTTAGAAGGATGGGAGAGTCCACTAGGCATAAATGGGTTAACCAAGAATGTGGACCTTCTGAATAATAAGTCCAAAAGAAGCAAAATGTCATGGTCAACATGAGGTCATGTGATGTTTGTGTGTTTATGGTTCGAAACGAAACAATTCAATTTATGTAAAAACAAACGAACAGGCCAATCACCATAGTTGCTGAGGGTTTACGAATATTTTACGAATAACAGCTTAAAATTGAGAGCATTAATATCATGCTCTCACTCTGATAATTGTAATGCATATGTTTATGCTGCTTAATTCCATCGAAACTTCCAAATTCAGAAGCAAAGGAAGTTCAGGCTTCCATTTTTTCAAATATAATAAAAGCCCTACATGCCTTCTGCACATTGTCTCAATGACCTTAAGCCAAGTTACCTGAAAATACTTCAAAGGATATAGAAGACATGGAATTTACACAAAAGCGTTTGGGACAAAGTGATGGACGGACAGACGAAGAGCATTTTTATAATCCTTATCGGCTTTAAGGCTGGGGAGTGGGGATTATAAATATGAACGTGTATCAAGTATACTGAAATCAAACAAGAACACCTGAATTATTGCATTTAATAATTTATTAAACACAGTTTCTACATAATTATGCAAAATGACAAGAAACACATAAGTTAAAGCAAAATGTCAAGAAGAGCTACAATTTCATTGGAAACATTACAAAACTTTAGAAAGTAATCTTTATAAATATTACAAAGTTAAAAATATTTCAGTTTTAAGTTCACCATTTCTAAATTGTTTGCACAAAGCTTGCATTGAACTATCTCTTTATCACTGCCATATTTTAGGAAAGTACATTTCATAACAAATAATCTGTTCATTTATTGAATCTTAAAACAGAGATTGACTGCATATAAATGTTGTTTTAAACAACTAGAATTATCCAAAATGTTTATGTTGGGCAAAATTCTACTAATGTCATTCTTACAATACACAAATAAGATGAAACAGACATGGCCCTACTTTCCATTATGAAATCTTCCGTCTGGAAACCTTTCTATGTATCTTTAGTCCTTTCCTTATTCTAAACAACTTTGACATAACTGAGTCTCTGTGTGGAACTTTTCAAGAATTAAAAATCAATATAAAATCTTCTGCGGTTGGCTGCCTCATATTTACAAAGCTGGTGATGGCAATAAGATAGACGTGATGACGTTCTTGATTTAGAAACCGTGCACCTGAAAATAAACAATGCTTTGTTTATATCTCAATTCAAGACACTAAATGGTATAGTATACCTTCATTACCTAACTATAACCAAACAAAGTGTTGGAAGATTCAGTTGTTTTTTCATAGCTTGGTACAAAGGCACATTCAATCACTGTTCAGCAATATGGTTATTTTCAGTTAGGAGAAAAAAAGAGTGTCAACATATACAAAATAGTGAACACTTGTGTAAACTTCACGTAGATATTCTACAGGCGGAGTATCCAAAAAGGACTAGGGCTCAGTAAAACTGTATACAGTCAAGATGAATCGACCAGAAAACTGGCCCTTATGGCTGATGAAATTATCCAGAATATTGAACCTCATAGCTGGTGAGGTTTAGAATGATGGTTAAGATTCTAGCATAATCTACTAGTGTTGGAAACAGGCCATTAAAATGTTGATTGGACTTGTAAAAAGCATCGATTATCTGACATCTTGGCCAGTAATTGATTTGGAGGCAGGAATTTTCTGACGATTGGGACAAGTAACCATGCCGCGCAAATTGGGAAAAATTAGCGCAAACAATCCTGATTGGGAATTATGGTCTTGGTACTTAAATTCTTAATTGATTGGTACTTAATTGCACAAACCCATCTCAATATGCGTTTTCATGCCTTTTGGTCTACTATCTTTACCACTCAAATACCCAACCCTAAGACACTGATGAGCAGCAAACAGCATAAAAACCTGAATAGACTGCGAGTTACTCGCAGGCTGTTCTGGTGTTATGCTGGTTGCATACAGCCATTTTCACTGTCCTTCAGAGGGGGAAAGGGTTAATGGCCCTGTTGCTGCATACCTTGATCTGTTCCTCCTTGGCCAGGCCGACCTTCTTCAGGAAGTCCTTCATGAGAGTGCGCTGGTCCCCCTGTAGCTGTATCACCTCTCCCCACTCCCCGTGCTCCACTACAGTGCCATTGCACGCAAACTCCTGCAGAGACAGACATGAGAATGCGACATGACCACGACAATACAATTGTACCCAAACTCCTGCAAAAAATCATTATTTCGAATTAGAAAGAGTCCCAAAACTAAAGACTACTACGGTAGTTGTAAAATTAAATGAAACTGTTTGTTTAAAAAACAACAAATTAACATTTCACTTTAAATAACTAAAATAAATTAAAATCTGCAAAGATTTAATGTTAATTAAATTGAAAACAGCAGTACACACCTTTTTGCAGACTTTTACAATTTTCTTTAGATCATAATCTGATGAGAGCCCCTGGACGGTAGTCAGTGTTTTACGGCCGTTTCTCTGCTGTATTCGGATGTGAATTAGTTTGTCTTGACCCCCAACAGCAGCATCTTCGACTTGATCATTGAATGGATCGGCCTTCGATCCTATAAAAAATAATAACAAATAAAACACAGGTCTGCACAAATTCACTTCGATTTGGGTACCAAGACTTACCAGAGTCCTCAAACAATAACATGACATAATCCACCAGAATTGACTTTTATCTACAGGAATCCACATTAGATATACAGAACCTCGACTGTTTCCGACATGTTGGTTTTATTTACCATTTGTTTCTGAAATGTGATCACACCCTCTCTTTCTTGAATAGATTTAAGCATCATTAAAAAATGTTTATACACATTAACAGATGTAAATTTGTATAAACATTTTTCAATGACGCTTACAAAATATATTCCAATGAATTTAACATACATGGCAAAAACAAATACAGTATAAATACTGCAGTATAATACTAGTGGATTCCAGAATAAGTTGACTCCAGTATTACCATTTTAAATTTAATTTGCTATCATCATGCTGTAACAGAAATTGACGAGGTTTGATATCTCCTAAAATAAGAATATAGGAATTGGTTCAACTGTTGTGTTAAGTTTAGTCATTGCAGTTATGTACAAATACTGAGACAACTCCAATGTTTGTTTAATTACAAATATTGTTAATAGAATTAAACATTGATTTTAGGGTGGCTATTTATGGTTGGAACTTTGGCCACAATCATCTGCTCAAAATGTCTACATTTTTGTAATAAATTAATCTTAAAATTCTCCTCTCGATGTCAACTTTATTTTGATATTAAACATTGTCTTAATTTCAACAAAAATCTACAAGTTACAACAAATAATATGTTCTGAATATTCCTTCGTACTGATTTAGCTCAGGAATGTGTCTAATGATTATTATATCTCAAACTTATTTCATAAACATCTTACAAAGTATATACATGGCCAGGAAAAGGCTTGTAGCTGCGCAAATAGAAAACAATAACAAAGACGGCCATTTTTTATATTTATGAAACGATGTATGAAAATATAGTTTCACATACCAGCTAATTGACCGACAAAATCAAGGCTTGTCATACAAACGATTAATGATGTACTCTTCTCAAAAACAAGAGGAATTTCCTCTGATATTAAGGGATGTTTAAGGATAGAAAAAAATTAACTTGACAAGCGTAAACAGGAAGTATTTCGCAACGACCACTATCGCACTTGGTGAGAAAAAGCTAAGCCGCACTGTACACAATGGGGCTGTTGTCGAGTGACGCATTCCCATTTGTGGGTGCGAATGATAACAAACAAAAGCTACGAATAAATGGTGAACAGAAACAAATATTGCAATGTCGTATCTTTTTATCCGTACATAACCTTTTAAGAAAAAATATTTATAAAACGTACTCGATTAAATCCAAAAAACAAGCGTTTGTTGAAATAAATTATTAATACATAATACATAATATACTTTCCCCATATTATACTTCACCAATGAGTCGCGCTCTGAGAAAACGGGGTTAAATGAATGTGCGTAAAGTGTCGTCCCAGATTAGCCTGTGCAGTCGGCACAGGCTAATCGGGGACGACACTTTCCGCATAAACTTTCGTCAAGAAGAGTCTTCCTTTAAACGTTANCAACCAAACAATGATAAATTTATTGTGGGGGGGGGAACGTCTGCACTAAAACTAAAATGGGGGGGGTGGGGGAAACGTCTGGGGAGAAAACGTCTTGGGGGATACGTCTGGGGAAGGAAACGTCTTGGGGGGAAACGTCCGGAAACCCTTATCCGGGACGACACTTAACGCACATGTATTAAACCCCCTTTTCATAAAGCGAGTCTCAAATATATAAGGAGCACGTGTTGGGGCGACGTCAATCATATTGTGAATAAAAAAGCACAATAATGTAAAACTGCTAAAGCATTACAATTTGTATCAACTTAAGAAAATATGTTTAAGTTGATAAAAAAAATGAAATTAGTATCACCATTGAAATGATAATACTTGTAATGCGAACATTCATTTGAATGTAAATCACATGTACCCGATTTAACGAAAAAGTGCATGTTTTAAAATGGTGCGCATGTGAGACACGCTATATACCGGTAACATTATGAATGCACCTTTCATACATAATGATGTCGCCGACCAAAATGTCTGTAATATTTTTACCATTTACCGCTTTTTACATATAAGATTATATAAATACACATTTGTTAATCCTCAATCCATAACTCGCATGATCAACGCACTGCAGAATGTGTAAATAAACAAATACTGTTAATCTATTCTTAAGGAGATCCTACCAATCAAAATATAAAAACAGGCATTAAAATCGCAAACAATATTTAGCTTGCATTGCCTTTGGAGAATAATGCCTTTTCCCGGCGTATGTACCGTTTTGTACTAAACAATGTTAAGTAGGACTTCTGTCCATTTCTTTGTGCTGTTGTAATTAAAAAAAAACAAACAAGAAAATGATGCGCAAACAGCGCAATATCTTCGACGGTTTGATTGACATACATAGTGCTATATAATATTAAAATTATCATAAAACACGTGTCCATGTACTTTTTGTTTATGTGGTGATCTGTCAGCAAATTCAGCAGTATGTATAGCCCTTGATACGGTCATTTTTCATAAATTTACACTAGATTATACAGCGACATAGCCAGGACTCTATAAAACGTACACTTTGGTCGGCGGAATAGATAATTAATCAAATACAGATGGGCCGCGCTCTGAGAAAACGGGGTGAAATGC
This sequence comes from Dreissena rostriformis, assembly GCA_007657795.1. Taxonomy (NCBI): domain Eukaryota; kingdom Metazoa; phylum Mollusca; class Bivalvia; order Myida; family Dreissenidae; genus Dreissena; species Dreissena rostriformis. The sequence continues at coordinate 40,818 of VMBQ01000467.1, read as the reverse complement.
ATGTGCAATAAGTGTCGTCCGCACAGGCTAATCAGCGACGACGCTTTCCGCCTCAAGTGGATTTACGTCAAGAAGAGTCTTACTTTAAAGGAAAAAAACAACAACAGCGGAAAGTGTCTAGCATGTGCGGACTGCCCAAGGTAATCTGGGACGACACTTACCGCATATGCATTAAACCCCTTTTTACAGACCGAGGCTCAGATATATAAAATACTTCTCTTGTTTTTTTAGCTGCGGTTAGTCAAAATACTCTGTTCAATAATTGACTTGTCAAATTACCACTACGCGCGAGTGTGCTTCTTTTTTTGAGACGTTATTCAGCTACATTGTGTCGTGTCGACTTTGAATACGCATAGATTAACGTTGTGTGCAACAAGATGGTTTTTGAACTTTACATTCATATAATAATATCAAATCAATTACCACAGCTGTTGCAGAAGTCAGTTGATTGAAATGCAAGAAAAGCGTGACCTGTTCTATTCTCTCGTACGTCACTGGCGTTTGTCAAGTGAAAAAAATACTCGAGAGTCTAGAGACTGTATAAAAATACACAGTGCATGTTTCTTACCTCTTGTACATTGACGTTTTTTACTGTCTTGAAAATAAACCTGTAAAGTGATGGACGAAACCTTAGCTAATATTGTTAATCAATTTTACGTCATTTTTTACTTGATAATATTGGATGTTTTGTTGAATAGATCTACACCAACGTTATAATCTGGTTCTGAAATTGAATAACACGCATACAACTCTCTCGAGGAATAAGTTTTTTGAGCTACAAATAATACTATATATTTACACAATGAGTTTAGAATCATGAGTGGTGCGCTTTCATTTTAAAACCTTAAATAGTGTAGAGTTTATACATGTAGATACGTCCTGTCACTTGCGAATTAATACAACGTTTCTATACATACCAGAAATAAATAAAGAGAAATGTGGCTTCAATTTGACAACAGACACTTCGTGTCGAGATTGTCTGTGTTATAACTTCTTTTGATGTGGATTCCTGCAAATTTTAATCATAGAACAAGATGTCTTGAATGTAAAGCCATCCGTCTTGAGACAGTATTCGAAATATAACGCTGGTGCATACTTGCTGACGCAGTGGTATCAAAAACTACGCAATCAATAAAAAGCATTTACTAGATCTTAAATACAACATATATTGGATAATCGCTGGACAGTTTTATTTAGCAAGGTAAGCCAGCTGTTGCCCATTTTGTATCAGAGCATGAGGGTTGTTCAAAAAGTACCGGTGACTAATAAAATACTTCCAAAACGCGTAGGCGTCACATATATTAAGAATAGCCAAATATGGATTGCATTTGATTGTTTTGTGGTTGTTGTTGTTGTTTTCAGTTTTTCATTTGTTAAATCTTTTTCTATCAAATAACAAAGTGGGTCTGTGAACTGAAAATTCTCAACCAACTTAAGTCTGCTTCAGTGTTTTGAAGTCGGGACTTTATCTATTTTGCGAAATAATGGACTATCTTACACTTGTATATAACTTTACGGAAGCAAATATATTTTAATAAGTATTTTGCCTTTTCCCAATTACTTACATTCCTTTATCGTAGTTATTTCTGAAGACCATCATCAAAACAATATTTTTACCGGCCCTTTAAATCCTGATTAAATACACATTCATTTATACAACATTTATCTCGTTTCCATCGACTTGTTCCATTCACATAGGTAATGCCTTCAGCACGAAGTGATAACATAAAGACGTTCAGAGACAAATCCAGTATCGTCAACAATGACCACATTTTTCGGTACAGCAATCACGGCGAACGGAGGTAATTGTTAAAATTATTTGAATTTATTCAAAATGCATGAAAGTGCTATTTATTTTATTAATGGTTTACGTAGAAACTGGGGCATATTGGTCATCATATCATATTCGCTTGTGGTCCAATCTGGGACATAGACCGCCGACCAGCTTCCTCCAGACGTCTCGGTTCTTGGCGAGTCTCTCCAGTCGTCGCCACGTCTTGCCAATCTGCTTGGAATCTGCATCCAGGTCTCGGTGCCTGGTGTTTCTGTGTCCCACTCTCTTCCTCTTCCGTTGGGGATTCCATATGAGAGATTGCCTTATTGTCGTATTGGATGCAGCCTTGCGAAGGGTGTGGCATATCCATTGCCAACGTCTATGAAGGATGTCTTCTTCTACGAACTGCTGCTTTGTTGTTCTCCATAAGTCTTCGTTGGTGATCTTGTCCAGCGGATCTTAAGGATCTTCTTGATGAAGTTGTTGATGACAACCTAAATTTTATTCCTGTATGTGACGGTGGGTCTCCAGGTCTGAGCTCCGTAGAGTAGTTTTGGCTTCACGATGGTATGGAAGAGCCTCTTCTTGGTGTCGATGCCTATCGTGCTGGACCCAATATGTTCTTCAGCTGATGGAAGGTTACGTGGTTCGGACAATCCATGTACCGATGGTGTTGGTGGTCCGGGTGGAGACGATGGTCTTCGGCCTGACGGCTTCAAGTTGACCCTGGCTTTCACCGCCCGTCGTCATACGCTATCCAGCTGGAGGTCCATCTTCGTCTAGTTCCACGATGTCTGTTGTTTTATTTTTAAAGCTTTTTCAGGCCTTAAAATATATAATTTAACACATTTACTGCAAACGAAATGTCTTGTTGAGTTTAAACACACAATAAATATACATAAATAATAATACATTCATTATCAATTAAAAAAATATCTTTACGGATAAGCCATCTACGTTTTTGTAAGTTCACATTGATTAGTACTTTTGGTTTCATGTCATGATATCGCTGCCTAAAAATTCTAGTGCTCTGGTTTGTATCAACTTATCGGGTAATTAAATTGTATTTAAATTGAAATATTTTCTCTTTTTTTATTTCTATTAAAGGGACTGTCCACTAGATTTTGGCATGTATTGAAGCTTGTCATTAAATGCTTTAAATGCTTTATANCACAACTTTATACATAAGTACTAAGTCCGCGTTGTATCTTCGTTTTTCCAAAGAAGGCCAATTCAACTCCTGGATCATTGATGTTACACTACTAGGGTTCTGGTAATTAAACATTCCAATGCGGATGACCCCATTTGTGTTCATTTGTGTGTGTTGCTTGAATACTTGCGTGTCTTGTCTAGTACATTTCTTCTGTGTCTCATCGTTTTGCATTTGGTTATTTGCCACAAATAAAGGAACACATGTTATAATAAGGTTTGTTCCTGCGGGTGAAGCTAATTATTATATGTCCTTATATTTAGTACAATACATAGCTATCAAATAAACTTTTGTCCGAAAATTATGAAGCATGTATTATCATATCATATTAACATGGGCAAATAATAGTTTTCTTTGATAAACTCGTTTAGAAATGAAAACCTTTATTCCACAATATTTTATGGTACATTGGTGTGCCATACTTTGTCAATACCGTAGACATAAATAGCCCGCCGTAGTGGGTGTGTTGACCACAGTCGGATGCGTTTAGTATTTATCGAAAACTTCCGAAACCGAAGACACGACATACATAATCCGAAAGACGATTATAAGTTTAGAACATGGCAAAGAAAAACGGCATGAAAAATGGTAACTAACATTTTTATGCTTAATCTGGTGGCGAAATTCAATCAGGTGTCATTTATTGCTTTATTAAATTATTGCTTCTTTTATAACTTTTTTTTCGAAATTGAAAATGCTGACGATTGAAATTCGTGACCCGGTTTCCATTTTGTTGACGAAACTTAAAAGTCAGTTTCAGTTTTCTCATAAGTCTTGCAAAATCGAAGACTCTTTGAAAGATAAGTCGTAATTTGACTTATTATAGTCCATGTTTCAGTTAACGATTATAGTACTATTTAATTGCTGTGCTTTATGCAGAACTATCAACATTGTTATTTCTGTAAATAGAATGTCCAACTGAACTGAATGTCCAACTGTTATGCAACACCTATGTCTGTCTGTTCTGAAACAGTTAATAGAATGACCAATTTTTATGTGACACCTTTGTCCGACTGTTATGCAGCAGACGTGTGAATTGTGTTATTCATTTCTGTTATGTGAACTGAACACAGTCACCTATGTTTGTCTGTTCTGTAAACGGGTTATTATAGAATGTCCAACTGTTATGCAACACTTATGTCCGACTGTTGTTTTGGCTAAATTTGGGAGATTTAGTTGTGTGTTTTTTCTGGCAAATAGTATAACATTAAAAATAAAAAAATAAAAGTGTTTTTATCCCCACGCTTTTTGAAAAAAAAGTGGGGATATTGTGGTTATCTCCGCCGTCTGTCCGTCCGTCCTGGCCACTATCTCCTCCTACACTATTAGCACTAGAACCTTGAAACTTACACTCATGGTAGCTATGAGCATATGTGCGACCCTGCACTATTTGGAATTTTGGTCTGACCCCTTTGTCAAAAGTTATGGGGGTTGGGGTGGGGCCGGGTCAGAGATTTTCACAAGGTTATTTTACATTAACTTCTTCATTTCTACACCGATTCACTTCAAATTAATACTGGACCTCTCTAAACAATACGGTTAATCTCAACCATGCATGGCCCCATTCCCAACCCTGGGGTGCCCCGCCCACATAGGCCACACCCATCCAAAATTGCCTTATACTATAATTTCTTCGTTTTCTACACGGATTCACTTCAAATTGATACTGAACTTCCTTATGACAATACGGTCAATCTAAACTATGCATGGCCCAATAACCAACCCTGGGGCGCCCCGCCCACATAGACCACACCCACCCAAAATTGCTTTTTACTATAATTTCTTCATTTCTACACCGATTCACTTCAAATTGATACTGAACTTCTCTTATGACAATACGGTCAATCTCAACTATGCATGGCCCCATTACCAACCCTGGGGCACACCTAGGTCAAACATTCGGCGTGCCTCTGCCGCACCATTTCTAGTTAACATTATATTTGCAAAGATAAACTCAAAAAGCTTGATAGGGTGTTAAACAGAATATTGCCATTTATTTTTTTTATTTTATTTTTTTTCTTCAAGCTCAAATTGGGAATTTGTGGCAGTCATTTGGGATTTCTTTTATATTTAAGATTGGGAATGGGAATGAATTTCAGCCCCTAATTTTACTGGAAAAATCCCTGGTTTGCAATAGATATATGCACAGATATGTTATTCATGCTAAAAGTTAAAGGGTTCTCTCTAAATCAAGCATGAAACTTGAAGAAGAAGTGAAATAATGAGCGAGGGCAACCATGTCCAAAAAGTTAGTTTATTTCCTTACACTAGCTTTAGTAATAATAATAATAAAATTTATTATTACTGACGATTGCAGGGCTTTTGCCAGTCATTTTGGGAAAAGCAGTCTGGTCAAATTGGGATTTTTTAAATCGATAAAATGGCTAATTTGGGAATTTATTATTGACAAAATGGACCAAATTGGTATTTTTTTTTTCAATCAAAATATAATTCAAATTATCAGAACAAAATTATATAAATTATAGTTATGCACTCTGTAATATGTTTATGAAATAAAATTGAGATATAATAATCATAAGACACTTCTTTAAAAAAAAAATAAAAAAATATGTTGTTTTTTTTTAAATTGGTTCAAAGTATGTGGTCATGTGGGAAAAATACAAATTTGTAGAGATTGGTATTTGCCTCAATTTTGACCAAAAATCCCCCACTGCAAATTGTTCCGACAACTAACTCATGAATTGATGTAATCAGTTATTAAAGCCACCACCAAAAGCCAGAAAGCCCTGCTCTGGTCAATTTTGAACAGGGCTTACTCAGAAATGGGATTTTACAAAGTCAGACTTGTAATATGTTATTTCGTTTGTCTTGGGTAACAATTGAAGAATTCTTGTTTGCCTTGTCGAAGTGCTCAATTCAGTGACTGAATACAATAAGTACAACGAAGCAGAATATTGATTGATTTTAACTAAAAACAGCAGCATGTGTGGTATAAATTGCCACAAGTATTTTATGAATGTGATTTAATTGTGTATATGCTCTTGGTTGCACTTTAAATTGCACTTAGCTTATTTTAAATGTCCAATCAATAATGAGATTAATAATGAATGTGGAGTTTATTTGGCAGTCAGTATGTCCCCTCTCTCCATGCTTTCCATGTCAGCATTATCTGTGTCGCAGAAAAACGATTTACACAAAATTCATGCACATTGCAATGCTGAGTTATGAAATGAAAAATAGAATAAGCATAAAAGTTGTTTTTTGTTTTAGAGAGAAAGCCTTTTTTTACACCTCATGTTGAAAAGATCATACAACTATCATTGTACTACTACCTTTTCCACTAGTCCTAATGCTGCAACCTCTACTTCTACTTCTACTACTACTAGTACTACGACTATTTTAGTATAGCTACGCTAAGGTGACTTATAGGCGGTAAATAAGGCCTATTGAGTGTCCTTTTATGCATTGTATATATTATATGTCTGTAAATACCCTGTACGTAAACACATGTCACTATAATAAAAGATTATCTTATCTATCTATCTATTACTAAAACTACTCCTATTTTATTATTTTTGTATAGATATAAGAATGAAACTTTTTTGAATTCTTAATGTATGCCTTGATTAAGCAATATTTGAAGATTTTAATTGAGCCAGCAGATAGCAAAATAGCATGGGAGTTCACATCTGCTCACTGTGTCAAGTCAGACACCTGCTTTAACCATATCCACCACTACTTCCTGAATTACAGTCTCATTTTTGAAAAATGCAATCCTACATTTTAGCCCTTTGAGCGCTGGAACCGGATTTTGAAGGCCTTTGCAAACAGTTTGGATCCAGATGAGACGCCACAGAACGTGGCGTCTCATCAGGATCCAAACTGTTTGCTATTCTGATAGTATTCTTTGAAAAAAAAATCGAAGAAAATGCTAATTTTAGAAATTTAGCAGACAACATTTTAGCAGACGACAAATTTCCCAGCATGCAAAGGGTTAAATATGTTTGGTGCATGAATACTCTTACTGGGGGCACTAAATTGTAGGTAAATATAAAAGAGAAACCTGTTTATTTGCTGTTTATTTGTATAGAGTGATTTATAAATAAGCTTAGGTAGAGTTTGCTCCTATTATCTCACCAACCAATCATGGACTTCACTCCAGCCGTAATAATAATCAAATATTTGCTTTCAGAAAATGGTATGTTCATTGTGTGTAAGACCAATTGTAGAAATTATTTGTGTACATATAGGTTTCAATGTCCATAAACAAGCACAATTTTATGACAGTGATGTTTAAGGGCTTAATTTGGGCAAAATATTGGCCCATTCCCCTACTCAAAAAGTATGTATTTTCTCCATACAATGACTTTAAAGTTTTCCTCTCAAGGTAAGCTTTTTTTGGAAAAAAATTCTAAATTTGACGTATTTTGATGAATGTCCCCATCTATTATCATCAAACCAATTTGAAGCAATATATAATTTAGTATTTGTTCACATGTAGCTTCATACTGATTAATGTTTTATAACACAGTAGAATATAAACATGTAATCATGCTTTTCAACAAAAATATAATTCGAATTGTGTCTTAAAATTTACCATCTGTAGGGTCCAAAGGTGAAAAATACACTATGATTGGCTAGTTGTTCTGTTTTACCAATTTTCCCACATTGTGGATTTTCATACAGATTACTGAGTATCTTTCACTACATGGTGGGTGTCATTTGAAATATTATTGAAAATCGTTTAATCATTATTATCTTACTATATTTGTGTGCTTTTGACATTCTAGGGATCATAGTTGCTAAGGTTGAGGCTTTACAATTTCTACTTGCTTGACACATTGGTAGTTTAGCTGAAACTGTAATTTTTGTCAAGTCAGCAAAACATTTTGTATAGTAGCGTTTAGAGTTTAGTAAAACATAATATTTATTGTCTTTAAAGACTTTACACATTTCATGTTATATGTTCAAATTAACCCTTTGAGCGCTGGAACCAGATTTTGAAGGCTTTTGCAAACAGTTTGGATCCAGATGAGACGCCACAGAACGTGGCGTCTCATCAGGATCCAAACTGTTTGCTATTCTGATAGTATTCTTTAAAAAAACTCGATGAAAATGCTAATTTTAGAAATTCAGCAGACGACATTTTAGCAGACGACAAATTTCCCAGCATGCAAAGGGTTAATTGTTGTATGCACCTCAAATACAAGATACTAACTAATATATTTCAGTTTAGATTCACAGTTTTCAGCAGGATTTTCAAATTATTTGATCCTTTTAGTTTTCATGTTTATACACACCAACTCAAATTTTGATTAACCAATACAGTGATAAATATCATAATCTATTATCGGTCTTTCCTAGTTCAGTTTAACGCTCCACTGGTTTTGTATAAAATATCAAAATGATGTTGGGTGTGGTTCCTGTATAAACAGTTAAATCATTTACAAACACAATCGTAAATGATATTTCAGCAAACAACAGTCATCAGCATTGGTAAATCTTTATGCTAACATTTATTATAGCTTTAATCAAAGTATTGAATCAAAAACATAGCTCTGTCTATCGTTGTATTGATCTCTTGAAGTGGTTGAAAAGAAAGTTGTTAAACCTGTATTGTAATGTGAGTGAAGACGGACTTTCAGATTGCATTGAACAGTAAATTTGCTGTAATTTATTATGTTGCAATAATTACTGCATGAAAAGGCCATGTTACAAATCACATTGTTATACAGTGCAGTTTAGGCAAATGTTGTTAAACACTCCAACACACTGGCGTGTTTTCATTGACGCCCTTAATATATATAAGCCTCCCTCTGAGAAAACTGGGTTTAATGCATGTGCATAAAGTTTTTTCCCAGATAGCCTGTGCAGTCCGCACAGGCTAATCAGGGATGACACTTTTGCTTTCCACATTATTTCAGGTTTTTTTCGTTTAAATAAAGTCTCTCCTAAGTGAAAATCCAGTTTAGGTGGAAAGTGTTGTTCCTGATTAGCCTACTGCACAGGCTAATCTGGGACGACACTTTAAGCACATGCATTAAGCCCAGTGTTCTCAGAGAAAGGCCCATAAGCTCTTGAACGAACGGTTTCAGTTGTAAAAAATAACACGAGGTCCCTTCAACCCTTTGCATGCTGGGAAATTTGTCGTCTGCTAAAATGTTGTCTGCTAAATTTCTAAAATTAACATTCTCTTCCAATTTTTTCCAAAGAATACTATCAGAATAGCAAACAGTTTGGATCCTGATGAGACGCCACGTTCTGTGGCGTCTCATCTGGATCCAAACTGTTTGCAAAGGCCTTCAAAATCCGGTTCCAGCGCTCAAAGGGTTAAAGCAGCTAGTTTTGTTGGATTTAAGCAGCAAGTTGACTGGCCTGGCTGCCTTCCAAAAAGTGTACAATATAGTGGTCCACTTAATACAAATCAAGCTTAGGTCATTGTCAATACTATCGGGCCTTTGAATTGGAACTTTTCCATATTAAAATAATATTTCTTGATATAATCATCCTTTAATGTGCTGGTAGAACATTTTGTAGTGGGAAAATTTGATGGATTTTCTATTGAAAAGTTTCAATAAGGTAGTATTATAATGACTTTCAAATTAGTTTACTGATTCTTATTTTAATTTAGTCAAGTTTTTTTTTCTGATTTGTGTATCTAATAAGACTTAAAATGTAACCGTTTGAAAATGATGTTAAATTCATGATGTTAAATTCATTATAAATGTTTTTTTTTTTTTTTTTATCTTGGAATTAGTTTAAATATATTAAAATATGCACTCAGGGCAGGGATCATATTTTTTGTCGATCCTAGACCGATTGGGGTCATGGAAGACCGATTGAAAATCCCAAACATTTGGTCCGATTCTGTCCCAAAATTCGTACAAAAAGTCTATAACTTCCCAATAAAATTTGCTATTCAAGCTCTGTCTGGCTAACACTTACCATCGCTAATCCCTTTATTGCCCCCTATTAACAACCTGCTTCTGCTACTCGAGTGCACCAGTGTTGTTTTTCACACCTTATCGGCGATTTATCGGCAGATTAATCAGGCATTCACACCTCAGTGTTTTTAGGCGTGTTTTTATGATAGGGGTCTTTAATTGCTATCGAAAGATGTATCATACAGAAATAAACGTGAATAACACTATTATCCTGTGAATTACCATCTAAGGTTATAAAACCTGTCAAAACACCGATTTTGTACATCAAACAAATTGGATGCTGACCAATACGCATCGATGTTTCACATAAATTAACTTTCGTTTTAAACTGATTTTCAGAAAATAATTTGTAACATATTGCATCAATCTAAATTTAGAGTTAAGTGACGATTGGTTGAATAAGAAAAGTGCTGATGCGCTCACATCTTGTCACACGATTTACATATGTTCAAGGGAATATCCCTGTACCGATTGGATGTCAAATCGAGGCATACGGTGAAACCCCACAATTCAGTTTATGGAGTTTGTTTACTTCCAGAAGATGGATAACGCTGTGTTCATGAATTTCTGAAACACATGTATCGTCAAAACTGGGCAGAAAATTAGAGTTTTTGTAAGTAATATACTGAGTCTCAGGGCATAAAACATTTATTTTATTTTGGTGAAATTTAGCACCACATTGGTCATGTTTTTAAAAAAACAATGCATATATATCACTTTAACATTTATTTGTAAACACTATGTATATTTTATTGGCCAATTATTGCAAAGGCTTAGTATTCCAACATGAAATTATCACATCATCTTTGTCATTGTCTGATGCATCATGATTAGTAATCTTCTTATGAACCTAAAACAACATTTATATTATAATAACAGTTGTCTACTTTTACTAAGACTTATTTGTTGCATGTTTGAAGAAATCAACATCTATACATTTTTTTTTTAGAACCATTTGTACCACAATATATTGTTTACACTAATTGACAATATTTCAGGGTCAATATATACATGTATATAACAAAATATTTATAAAACTTATTAAGCAATTACTCCCCAACTAGAATTATAATTAATCTTATTTGGTATGAGGGATAATCAATATTATTTCATAGTTCTTATTTTAGTATTCCATGCAATTAAATTTCAAACAAAAGTCAGCAGTTTACCCGGTCTATTGAAAAATAGATAATGATTCTAAGGAAAAACAGAACTACACAGGATTAACAACAAGTTTTATTCTGCTTTAAGAAAAAGCTATATTGATTGGAATTTCCGGGTACTTTCATCAATTATGGAAAGTACTAATGCCCCATTTTTACAAAGAGAATTTATAACACAATCATTCAGTGTGGATGTAAATTTTACAATTAGTTTACAAATTCAGTGCTTTAACTTTTAAATCGACCCGTCTAGATATTTTGCTAGTCATCTGAGTCGAACATTAAACATTAGATTCAGGCTTAGGTCTTATAGGCTAATTCAAAGACTGGTAATAGTTGATTGTTTTTTTTTGTTAAACGAAGAAATGCTGAAATTTTTATCACACTTGTTTCAGAATTCTGGCTTTATTACGGTTTGTGTGAAAAGCTAGAAATTTCATACATATCTTTTAACCATGTACAATCACAAATTACAAACATATGGAGTTCATAGGAAACTTTTCTTGCCCTGAAGTGAAAGCCAAAGCAACAAACGAGTTGCACATTTTGAATTTATAAGAACTTGTTGCCGGAGGTAAAGTAGATTTCTAATGAAAACATGCAATATATGCAGACATACCGAAGAGTATCATGTTAAACAATATGTGTCTGGTAATAATTAATAGGTCTGTGACTTGAAATATTCTTAGACACATCAGTATTTGTATACTTTGCATAGTGTATGATGAACCCAAGAAAATATTACAGCATTTTTTATGAAGGCAATCGGTACTTAGACTAATCAGGCAGGAAGTTGTGTACAGCAAATGTTATTACCTATTGGAGACTGAAGGTGACACTGTGTGTGAATACAGGTCGGATATTAGTAGTTTAGTAACCAATGGCCAATCAAATTTTTAGTTCAAAATAATAAACAATTGGATATTTTTTCAGAAACTGATCTTTTTTATATCACAGGTGCCTGCTTGACCCCTAACAAAACTGATTGGTTTATATGTAAATTGCTTTCTTCAAATGCTAATGACGATGCCAACATTGCTCTTGAGTTCTTAATTCAGATTATGTTTTAAGAAGGCGCAAATGTTGATAGAAGTTATTTTTTGACAGCATAATGCTACAGAGGCCTTGTTAGTGGGCTACTAGTTGGAGTTGCACACCACAAAACATGAAACAGTTTCTCTATGAAACATTTCACATGGACATCTTATCAACCTAATTACATGTACTAAAATAAAAAAAGGCATTGAACAGAGATAAAATAATACATATTTGGTTATAATTAATCATAGTTTATGATAGTTTCTGTACACATGATTGGTGTTGTATCCTCGTGAGAAAAGTGAGTGAACCGTTGGTGCACGGTACCAAGTATAGACATTTATATGGTATATATCGTTGGTGCACGGTACCAAGTATAGACATTTATATGGTATATATTCTATTTGTGCCAAGCTCTTATGAACACAAAATATACTTTTATGACTTTCTTACAAACAAAATTAAGTTTTCAATGAAATACACTCCTGTTTACTTTCTTGAGAACTGATGAGAAACTTGTGCAGTCATGTATATTTCTGACCATATTGGATGGAAACCAAAATATTTCAATTAAATGTCATGATGTTAAACTAAAGAATCTCAAAGTGTTTATCTCGATCCTTATGAAGAAAGAAATTCAATGGATGCATGACATGCATATCTGTTTAAGTCTCTTTCCTTTTCCAAACTTCAATGTTAATGTTTATGTTGTAGTATTTTTGTAAAGATTGTCGAATTTGAAAGTGATGATGATGCAGTTGGTTTTCATTCTTACATCATTATTGCTTTCAGTTCCATCTATAATTCTGTTATATAAGACTTTGAGGTGAACCCTTTAAGGGGGTAGCATTTTTTTCTTGCCTGAGTTGGTTCCAGTTTCACACCTTTGGGTTGTAAATTCTGGGGAAAGGATGAATTCAATCGATTGTGAGATCAAGAGATCAAAGGTCAAGGGTCATTCAATATTAAGCAATCTGTTAACAATTGAAAATATTGACGACTACTGCAATTAAGGGTGCATACTTAATTGACAAACATCTCTTGTTACACTGTTAAACCCTTTTTAAAATCATACGTGTATTGCTGCAAACATGCACTACTGAAAAAACGCAGTGTTTTACTTGTTTTTAATCATCCCATTTTTATGCCAGGTCATCAGTCAACCTTTTATATCTTTGCTGAAAGGAGGTGCAATATGTGACAGATTAGATAGGGGCATTTTGATGACATCGCGCACATGTATATATTTGAATGGTATTGCACAATTATACCGGAAAGCATGAAGTGTGAGTTGTTACACAAGAGTGTTGATGTGAAGTTTATAGTAACTATTTAATACACAGACAGTAAAGCTCTCTTTTGAAAGAACATTTATAATATATCGTACAAGGTAATGGCTTACATTTTCTTTAACAATGAAGAAATCAATTACGGTGACTTTCATTAATGTGGATTATTTAGAGTAAACAAATATTTTGTATAAATCAAATATCGGTTAGAAGTAAGTTGAAAATTTGATTTAAGGTTAAACAGGCCACGTGAAAGTAATATATTCATTGGTGTTAATTTAATTCTGCCTTATTCGGGTATATAACTGGTTGTCCACTTTATTGTGTAAACATTTCTTGATATGAAATAATCTCAAGTACACCTTCACCAATGAAGAAGCTTTTACATACACATTTACATGGTTTGTTAATTGTTGACTGAGTGTTCTTAGAATAGATTGACATCATGATTATATGCAAAGAAAAATTAATGAGTTAATGAATATATTAAGATGTCAATCAAGTACTAGATGTGATTTACAGACGTAAACAAATGACTGTTTTCATTGATCATGCTGCGGTTTTAAACTTCCTGAATGATATGGATATAAGGAGCTCAAAATCTATTAAATAACAGTAAGTGTACTAAAATGTTATTAAGCAAATATTTGAATTAAGAAAAATACTTTTGAAGGCTCTGGATTTTATATGTTTGGCAGGGTACACATTTTATTTAAATACTTGTCCATGGTTTTTAATTTAAATCATGAGTGTTAAAAGTTTTTTATGCCCCCTTTTTTAAAATAAGGGGGTATATGCTTTTGGCCTGTCTGTCTGTCTGTCATTCTGTCTGTCTGTTCAAAACTTTAAGAAATCTTAAAGTTTTGTCATAACTTTTGCAATATTAAGATAGCAACTTCATATTTGGCATGCATGTGTATCTCATGGAGCCGCACATTTTGAGTGTTGAAAGGTCAAGGTAAAGGTCATCCTTCAAGGTCAAAGGTATTTTTTTTTTTAAATCAAAGCGCCGCATTAGGGGCATTGTGTTTCAGACAAACACATCTCTTGTTTAATATTGCCATGCTTAATTATAATCAGGTCATTTTATGGCCTTGGCATCAACTGATGCCCTGAGGCAAATGTGCCGTGCTCTGAGAAAACTGGGCATAATGCTTGTGCGTAAATTGTCATCCCAGATTAGCCTGTGCAGTCCGCACAGGCTAATCAGGGAAGACAATTTACGCTTTTATGGAATTTTTCGTTTAAATGATGTCTCTTTTTAGTGAAAATCCAGTTTAGGCAAAAAGTGTTGTCCCGAATTAGCCTGTGCGGACTGCACAAGCTAATCTGGGATGACACTTGACGCAAATGCATTATGCCCAGTTTTCTCAGAACACGACACATATAGCGATTGGCCTGTCTGTTCATCTTGCTGTCCGTCCATCCAAATGAGGTTAACCCTTAATGACCCATTTCTCATAATATGAATACTGCATTCTACAGGTACAAAGCTTTGATAGTTGATACTGGATGTTATCTGTGATCACTCTCAACATACCCACTTCACCTGACCTCATTTTGACGTTGAAATTGACCTACTTTTGGGCAAAGACTCATTCAGAAGGTCCTAATTGTTGGTTAACAACGCATTTTATCAAACAACAAACTTGGCAATTTGTACCATATTTTTAGCAAAATGAAGCTTACAATCTGCAGCAAGTCAAGTAATATACATATATATAATTCAAAGCCACAGCCACAAATTGTATCACAATTTAATAACGTCCAGATATGGCAAAAATAAATTGTCCGTATTGTCAGGTTGTCCAAGAGCAGGAATGGCAGAATGTGCTATAAAAGTGTTTTACGGACAATTTGCCAATAGCGTATTTAAAAAAAGGACAGGTGAGATTTTGGTACCCCTGATGTAAATCACTGATGTCCACATTATGCTTCTAAGTTTCCTGCAAGATTGAGATATATGATGGCTCTATGATTGCCCTTATTCCTGAGAAAACTAGGCAGCGCTTTAAATTGCAACGCAATTTTGATTTGAACAGGTTTAAAACTGTTTTGTTGCTTCACAATTACGCAAGATTCTCAAAGAAACAGGCCTGTGCCAATACTTAGTGTTTACAATAACACAATTTCACCAAGGTTTTGTAAATATTTGGCATTGTAGCAAAAATTGTGACAGTTTGACCAGAGCATAAGGGACAAAGACTGTTCTTCTTATTTATGGGAACTTTTTCTTAACCCTTTGCATGCTGGGATATTTGTCGTCTGCTAAAATATTGTCTGCTGAATTTCTAAAATAAGCATTTTCTTCGATTTTTGTTCAAAGAATAGTATCAGAATAGCAAACAGTTTGGATCCTGATGAGACGCCACGTTCTGTGGCGTGTCATCTGGATCCAAACTGTTTGCAAAGGCCTTTAAATAAAATTTGGTTCCAGCGCTAAAAGGGTTAACCTTTGGTGATTTGGCAGTACAGGTGACATGGTTATGGAACACTCCTGATAATTCAGTGAATTGCACATAAATGTGAATGTAAGTGATGTACATGGTAAATGTGAATGAAATTGATGCACATGACATGGCATATTACGATTGGTGTGTTTCAAATAGCATGTTGACCCAGAACGTCTGGTGCACTCTGGAGCTTATCTAGCCTACTGCACTGCCCCCCCCCCCCTCCCCAAATACCACCAGCTGGTCTGTGTCTAAAACTATGATAAATACACTTGTAGATGTTAGAGCTTCCTTGTCTGGGACATTGTCATTAAAGTTACTTTTGTGACTTTTCTTAACACTTTCCCACTAAGAAAAAAAATGAAAATGGCTACATGCAAACAGCATAAAACCAGAACAGGTTGTATGCTGTTTGCTGCTCATCAGTGAATCTATAAAGAAAAGTCTTTAATTTAATTTGATTTTATACTTTTCTTTTTTTGGACTACAAATGTGTCAAAGTTCGTATCTGAGTTGTAAAGGGTTAAAGCATGTATGTTCGAGGGATTAAAGCTAACATGTTGACCACTGTGAGTTGCACACGCTTGTTCATTTAACACTTCTTGTACATTTATAGAGGGCAAGGGCATGTGGGCTCCTATTTTATATCCTTGTGTGTCTTTTATCAATTATTTCCAAAATAGGGGATTAAATTGAGATAAAGTATGATTAAGGAGGAAGAAACACTTCAATGGAGCATAAATCAACAAGTACAGTACAGCCCAAGCGGAACCAGCAAAGTCCGCGGCTATGCCGCGGACAGTAATTTTAGTACTCGACGGAATCACGCGGCGTATCGACGAGTCACGCCGCATCGATCCGCGCTACCTCGCGTACTTTCGCGGAGTAAATCCGCCGCGTATGTTCGCGGCAGATCGAGTGCAAAAATATACACCTAGATCTACATGTACATTTGTGTATCGCAGAAACCTAGATTTACGCTGAAGCAATTACATCTGTCGGTGTTTAATTGCTTTTAATTCATTCTTTGATTTAACTAATTAAAAAATTAAAGTAGTTGCAGTTTCACAGTTTGCTATTTTGAGTATTTTTTTTCGGATAAATGAATGCAACACTGTGTGGAGCAATTACATTTGTCGGTTTTTTAATTGCTTTCGCGGGAGGGCTTTTGTTTGCAGTTGCAGATTCACAGTCTTCTATGTTGATATTTATTATTATGCATTTAAATATTGACTGCAAGAAATGTTATTGAAACATTAAACAAAGATAAATTAAATAAGTAATTCAGACAATTAAGTAACATGCAAACGCACCCAGAATTTCACTTTCATTTTCGCAAGGTTTTCAGGANAAAAAAAAAAAAAATTTTTTTTTTTTTTTTTTTTTTTGGGGGGGGGGGGGGGGGGGAGAGGGGGTACGTCCGATTCCGCGGACGTCTTTTATAAGCGGCCCGAAATATCCGCGGCTCGCGAAATCACTCCGCATAGTACACTGGTAGATTCTGCCTAAGCAATTTGAAACGAGCGATGTCATTGGCTGTTGTTTTCCAATCTACCAATTAAAATCGTTCTTTTTAAATGCGTTCGGTATTTCTTTTCTGATTTGTTTGCAAATGGCGCAGTTGCAAAGCGAAAATTAAGTTTATCCAAATGACAATTATCAATCGAATAAGCGACTGTCATCATATAGTTAGATAGGATAAATGAAATGTGTCTGTAAACGATAAAGACTGCGTTTTAGATACAAGCAACACATATTTTGTTTACAAATGTGCACAGTGAATTTGTGTCACGGAAACCAGTGTTTGCAAATTGGAGTTCACTCTACTTGCGAAGTAAAACAATTTAGAAGAGTATCGTTTGAAAATGGAAATAGACAAACATGATTTGATTTATATGTTAGTGGATCTGTGTGTAATCAGATTCATATGCATATTCTGCTTTATTATGTTTGTCACACTGTTCAGTTAACTGAAATAGCATTGAACTGAAGATGTGAAATGCAAGATATTGAAAGGTAAACACATTAAAATATATTAATTCAACTCAGTTTTGAACTGAAGATGTGAAATGCAAGAATATTGAAAGGTAAACACATTAAAATATATTAATTTAACTCAGTTTAATACATTATTAACTCAACAAGAACACTCAAGTGTGTTTGTTTATATTTATTAATGTTTTCCCCATTTGATATTTAATTAAATAAGTCCATTTACTGTGAATACATTGAAAAACTGCTGTTTTTGATCACAGTAAATATTGTTTACTTTGCATCCTCAGTATGTGAAGTGTGAAGTTAAACAGGTTTTCATAAAGAAATAGTGTTATGAAGTTCAAGAAATTGTTTATTTTAATGTATGTTTTATTTTAATGTCTGTCTTAAGGTTTGTCATTGCGTTATGCGCGCGATTCGCGTAGTCAAAATCAGTCTACAGAATTTTCCTCTCCTCTGACTTCGCCTCAATCACACCCCTGTAAGCTAACATGTTGACCACTGTGAGTTGCACACGCTTGTTCATTTAACACTTCTTGTACATTTATAGAGGGCATTTAGGGCATGTGGGCTCCTATTGTATATCCTTGCGTGTCTTTTATCAATTATTTCCAAAATAGGGGATTAAATTGAGATAAAGTATGATTATAAAGGAGGAAGAAACACTTCAATGGAGCATAAATCAACATGTTCAAGTGTCGAAATTTTGCATCATTTATTAGTGTTTTATTACCTATAACAATGCTGAAGTAAACTTATTTTTATGTACGGTGTGATTAATGATTTTGTATCTACATTAAAAACTATTAAGTGATTAAATACTAGTTTATTGTATGTTTGAAAGCAAAAGTTGTTCTTAATTTTCATTCAATTTTAAATAGAAATGCTATTGTTTTGATAATACATTTTAATAATTGTATTAACTTTGACTTTATCTGTCATTGGACCCGATCCAACAACATAGGTGTTGCATTTCTAAATGTCATGTTAATTTGAATTTGTGATTTGTTTACCCCCAAGTGTTGGACAGTTAAATAGACAAACATGTGCGTAGTCATAAACATTTGGGAACCGTTCATTTATAATGATATAGATTGTCTCAACATCGATTTTTAAATGACTGAGAATTTTGTAAATGGAAATAGTGATTATTATGAATATGTCTTTAACCCTTTCACGCTCAGGAGTACCGGTAAAGTAAAAATGGCTACACGCAACAAGCAATTGAAACCAGAACAGCCTGCGAGTAACTTGCAGGCTGTTCAGGTTTTATGCTGTTTGCTGCTCATCAGTATTTTAGAGTGGGAAATGAAGCCTTCAAACTTGAATATAGTAAGAAAGGTATAACATTTAATTTGATTTTATAAGGAACTACAAATGCGTCAAAGTCAAAGTGCGTATCTGATTTAAATAGGGTTAAGATAAAGCTTTGGGAGCCAGTGTGCTTTTCCACCAGACCGCTTTCCTTGATATAGCTCCCACTGCAGTCTACAGTCTTGTCTACAGACTGTCTTGTGACCTTGTGTTGTCAATCAAAATTGAAACTGCTAAATAAGCAGGAAAGTTCCAATTTGATATAACGGTGTCTTTGTATTGTGTCAGGGCTCGTGTGGAAACATTGTAAACATGTGTTGATGTGTTTTTATGCAAGGTAAGTTGTGATTGTGTAAATATTACACTAAAGTGACTTCACAACTATGAAATTTTTGTTCAATGATATTGAAATGTGAATGTATGCAATGTAGGAATTAAGTGTGTTGTATTTGTGATAAAATTATATTAATCAATTTTTCTATATTGTAGAGTATGAGTAAATGGTTCTTGCTTATTTCTGAAGTTTTCTAGATGTAATTGAGCGTCTCAAAACTCACTACTTATTTAAATTCTGAGTCAACACAGATTTGTCTAACTCAAAAGTGTGTTCATGTTCTAATTTGGCATACTTCGAACATGAACAAAAACATGATGGTGTTCTTTGTATTTAAATTGCATGGACCCGGTTGCTTAGTTTGTAACAAAGGGCCTATAATCATCTTAATTGCTTAGTTTGAAGTGCTTTTGTAATTGAATAATGATGTACTAGATTGCATTCTTAGTAAGTCCTTGAAAACATTTCCTGTTTATCAAAGTACACTAGTAATTACAGTAGATCTCTTAACGAGTGAAATGGCAAAGGACAGCAATCATAAAAACTGAAATCGCAGACAATATTACAATACTTGAACATTTTACAAAGTCCTCAAGAAACCAGGATTACATGAAACAAATGATCCAAATGATCCTGTCTCTGAGAAAACAGGGCTTAATGCATGTCCTTAAAGTGTTGTCACAGATAAGCCTGTGCAGTCGGCAGTTTTTATGCCTCTGGAAGGGTGGCATATAGCAGTTGAACTGTCCGTCAGTCTGTCCGTCTGTCTGTCTGTCCGTCCGTCCGAAAAAATTAACATTGGTCATAACTTTTGCATTATTGATCATAGCATCTTGATATTTGGCATGCATGTGTATCTCATGGAGCTGCACATTTTGAGTGGTGAAAGGTCAAGGTCATCCTTCAAGGTCAAAGGTATTTTATTTTATAAAAAAATTAAAGCGGTGCGGTAGGGGGCATTGTGTTTCTGACAAACACATCTCTTGTTGTATGTTGTATTGTGTAGTCCGTTCATAGAGAAAAACTTGTTAAGGAAGAAAGTCTCATCACTAATAAGCCTGTGCAGACTGCAAAGGCTAATCTGGGACAACGCTAAACGCACATGCATTAAACCCTTTGAGCGCTGGAACCGAATTTTGAAGGCCTTTTTTCCAGATCATCAGGATCCAAACTGTTTGCTATTCTGAAAGTATTCTTTGAAAAAAAATCAAAGAAAATGCTAATTTTAGAAATTCAGCAGACGACATTTTAGCAGACGAAAAATTTCCCAGCATGCAAAGAGTTAAACCCTGCTTTCACAGAGTGAGGCTCAAATATAAAGTAACGTCATTAAGCCCCAAACTGGGAGGTGGTTTAAGCCCCAAACTGGGAGGTGGTGAAGTTCAGATTTGTAGTTTATAGATAAGACGGTCCAGCATATTTCTTAACCATAAAGCAGTCATGAAGTCTTTTTGGTCTAGTAGTTTCTCGCCGGTGTGGTTATTAGCCTATGGAGCGGGAGCGGAAGGTCAAAGGTTTGATTTTCATGTGGGGCTTGTTTCGATATTGCCTGTTGCCCTTCCGGCATGTTAAAATAGAAGTGTACCTATTGCCTTCCTGACAATCACAAAGCGTACATGCTTGTCATTGAGTAATTAATGATGCCCGTTAGTCCTTATGAAACTGGGTGGCTCTTAAGAGCAAGACATAATGGGGCTGCAGAAATGAACAATTATTGGACACAATGCTGATTTGTATGACTGTTTTGTTTTTTCAGACACCAGAGACACTGTGATGTTCAACTCCCGTACCAAGGCTGTGACCGCTGATGTGGCGCCTGAAGAAAACATTAAGGACAAGGTGAGAATGCTATCTCCAAGACTAAATCATGTCATCATGTTGTTTTTAGTCTAAACCTATTTATTGCATGAAAAGCCAAAGGCTTATTGAAATGCTCTTGAGTCCGTTTCCTTGGTAGAACCAGTACTTGGTGTCTTTTGGGGAGATCTAGCTCCCACAGTGGGGATCGAACCCGTGACCCATGGTAGCTCGGCGGGCACTGAATATCCACATATTGTTTTTCACATAGGATATTTAACGGGGTTGACTAGCTGAGTTGCTTGAGCAGTGGAGTACGAATCTGAGGATTGTAGGTTTGATTCCTGGCCTGGCCACATGATCATGAGGGAATTGCATCATTAATTAGAAGATTTCTACAGCCATTGTCCCCCTACCTCTTTATGATGAAGGGCAGTAAGGCCTAACAAAAAAACATGTTTGTTTCCGGTAACCCAACTTACCCAACCAACCTTGTCAGTTTACTCCCGACTGCAATTTTTTGTATAAAAAAAAAATTAAAAAAATTAAGAGTGGACAACAGCGATATTGTCTTCCATTTTCTTCCGCCATTTTGGAATTCTGCGTAGCGGAAAAAATACAATGACAAGGCAAAGTCATATTTATATCGAATATAACCTGACTTATTTTAAAAGGTAAATACATTTTAAACATTATTTCAAATTATTGTAATTTAATTTTCAGTATTTTTTTTATAATTTAATTAAAAAAAAAATGATCGTTCCCTTGATGCGAAGTTGACAGCTTCGGGTTCGTTTTTATGTTAATGTTTCCGTGTTTTATGAAATGAAATCGTAACCTCAAGTGTGAAACAGTACTTGATTATATCAATAAGGTCATTATCTGTAATATCTTGAATTGTTTTGTGCTTTTTAGGCCGTAACCGGAAACATACATGTTTTTTTTTAGTCCTAATTGGAGTTACTGGCATGGGGATGTGCACTTGGTACTGGTAAGGCCACGACTTTTATATTTCTTGGTTTACAAAACCGCCGACCCTAATTTTTGGAAAATGGGAAAAAAAAAAAAATCGGAAAATCGTCTTTTTTATATATAATTTATTCCCGACCGTCCTGAAAAAGGAGCGAACGAGAAATATAAACGAATTTAAGACCCAAAAAACAAGCAGATCGGCCGCAATTGGCCGCGATTTTACTATTGCGCAATCAATAATCCGGGTCATTGGAAAGCTTAACTTTGTATACAACAATAGGAAGCGTCCTTATGACATGGAGCATGAGTTGCATAGCGCTATATTTTCTGACAAGTTTGTAATTTTCTAGCAACAAACTAACAATTCTCGTGCATAACATGTAAAACATCCGAAAATAAAAAATCATGTTATTCTTCCTCGGGGAAAGCCTGGGATTTAAATTTGAATGATGATAAAAACGTGTAATGCTTTGTTTTATAGTGAAAACTTTTTAAGTAAATTACACTGCATCTTAAAGGCTACAGTCGTTGAAATATGTCAGAATTATAATGGTCAAGTGGGGTAATTGATTGTCGCACTACACAGGCGTGAATGTGTATAATGTTTGCGCTAAAAATCTAGAACAAACTGGATAACAACCAGAAGTCCCTATTCACACCTACCGTTACCCGGCTACCCGCGAAAAAAAATAATCTTTTACACCTACCTTTACCAGCTATCAGTATATAACATGACACATCTCAACGACTGTAGCATTTCATGCATAATACTGTCAAAACATTTAGTCCACTCGTTAAGCGTTTAAACAAATTATCGTTGAATTCATTACGCAAGTGTTAATGTTTTTTTGAAATCTCAAATGAGCATAATTAAATTTGTAATCCGAAACCCATTCCAGAATATTGAGGTCAAAACGTTTGTAATCCGAAATACACTTCCGAAGGTAAATGTAAACTCGACGTTAACAGATTCTTGCTTCAAATAACAGTGATAATTTATTTCGTGTTGACCCTCGTGTTGACCCTCTCGTGTTGCCTTTGTCTTCTAAATAAAAAAGGGCGCGAAAATTATGCCGAATGTGCAACGTCGCGTCATGTGCATAGAAAGCGTGGGTGTATTTAGCGTTGTATAAACAAAGCACTCATCACGTCAGGGGATTTACGGATGTTCAGTGGCAATATTTCATCAATTCTATAAATAGTCACGTATGACGAAATTTATTTGATACTTTAGAAAATGGCAACGTTTGTGTTAGAGAAATTATTGAGAACTTTTATCGTCAATATTAACGAGAAAGTTCTTTTAAAAAAATGGAATAAACGGGATTATCGGGGAATGAATAGAAACTTGAAAAGAAGTTAGTATGCAGTAATAGAATCGGGTTGATACGGATGTATTGGGGAATCGTTCAAGTCGGGATTTTACTATCTATGCGGGAAAGTTTTTAAAACAATTAAAAAATATATCTTGATAAATGACTTTATGGCTCGGGTTTTTAAAGAGTCATAGCGCACCAAATGACGTCGTTTGACGCTGTTTTTCTAAGAGTTATAACGCACCACAGAACGTCAATTGACACGTTAAATTTAAAAAAAAATCAATGAGGGAGGGAACACCCTCCCCGAACCTGTTTTTGTAAAAATCTGTTCATATCTGCCATTACCGACTCTTTTTTTTTGTTCCGACAACGGCCCCTTCAGTCGATAAGATTATAGGGTGTAGATTTCTGAAATAAAAAAAATGGCGGCTATTGTGATTATTTACGATTTTGAAATGATTTTTTCGCGATTCAGCAACCAGGATTGCGTTGTATCAATGTATAACACGCACCAACTTTTTAATTTGAAACTTTGTGGTAAAAAACTGCGCGGTATACGTGGTAAAATACTCCATGGAGTGATTACAATTGCCTGATGTTACATAACTGATTTCTATTGAAAATGTTTTTTTATTTTTATTTTTTTTTCGACCGCCCGATGGACCATTTTCAAAAATATTTTTGTAAACCAATAAAAAAAAAAGTCGTGGCCTAAACTAGATAACCCATGCAAAGTGGAGTATGTTAACTGAACACCATGATGTGACCTGATGTGACCGAAGTACTGTTGATAACCGCCATATAAACAAACAGGATATTTTGTATGAAAACAATTCTTGTACAGTATATAGAGAGTTAAGATTAAGTATACCTGAACATTCTACTTTCTTTGTTCATAAAAAAGGGGGCTGTTAATACACTAATAATAAGAACAAATTGAGCAATGAGCACAGAAAATAGATGATTATAGGAAACAGTGAATGTTTAACTCTGTAAATTATTGAAGCGAATTGATGATTCATACAACATCTGGCTTTCAAAATGTAAATATTTGTTTGACAGAAAATGTGTTTCTTTACATTAAATATGGCATATTTTGAGGGTGGCCAAAATGTAAAAGAGTGAAACATGGGTTTGTCTTCTGTTGAATGAGTCTTCAGTTTTGCAACGCAATAAAAGTAATAAAATCCCATTAATGCTGCTGTAAATCTTACATTGATAACAGTGAGTTTGACTACACATTAGTTATGTTTTTTATTGAACTTCATAGCATGGTACTGTACATTTTATGCAGGATAAATTATTGTTCTTGTATAAAAGTTTTTGCACATTTAATCATTAAAATTTTCAGTCCAGCATTGTCCGTGCTTTCTCTTGAATAATTCAGACCACGAGTGTTTTGCACTAATTCACGGTTCACCCACTCATTTAAATCTTTATTGGTATTAATATATATTAAGGTATGAAATGTCATTATAAGAAATTGTTTGTAACACAAGTGTGGTTACATATTTGCTGTGTGTACACAACAATGTCATTGTGCACATTATTTGAACAGGACAATGTTTTGTTTAATAACAATTTCAATCTTGACAGTTAAAGAGATAACTTTTATAGTTATCACTCACTGATTGCGCAGTCATTTTCAAGTGCTTTGTTCTTACTTTTGTATTTGATAATGGACATTAATGCTTTTGTTTTGTGACCACTTTAATGTGTTAAACGCTGATTCTGTATTTAAGGAGAGCTCTTGACACTTCTACAAGTAGGTTGACATTGTTGCTGGTAATAAGTAATTAAATCTTATAGTTATAATTCCGACCTGGATTTGAAGCACTAATCTCCAGTCATAATTGGCCACAGAAACTGGATTATATTGAAAATAAGATTTTACACACCAATTCATATAGGATTATTTTTGCCCAAACAAACTTTTGGCATGATTTCAGTAATGTTAATTATTATTATGATTGTGAACTTCATTATGTTAAAAAGATATTTGCTATTTTTTTCTTTAATTGTGTTGGTTATTGGTTCGTTTTAAATGTAGTAAAATAGAAACTGCAATTAGGGGTTTTCTTAATTGGTCCTCTCCAATTTAACCCATTTATGCCTAGTGGACTGTCCCATCCTTCTAAATTGGATCAATTTATTTTCAAAATTAGGGATGTCTAGTATATTTATTTCTATATTTAGCATATTTCTTACCGAAATTCCTTTAAGCAAACAGCGCAGACCCTGATGAGACGCCGCATCATGCGTCGTCTCATCTGGGTCTACGCTTTTTGCCAAGGCCTTTTTTCTAGACGCTAGGCATAAATGGGTTAAACACAGTAATGATGACATTCAATACATTCTTTGTGAAACTAAAGCAAAATATTTTTTTGCGGACCTTTGCAAAAAGCATTTGTTGGGATCACATGAAGAATGGAATAAAATGAACAGAATTAGAATGGTATTATTGGGCAAGAAACAATTCTAGTATACTATGTCTTGTCAATTAATAGAAACCTAAAGTTTTTCAACTGGTTACATCTGTCGTGATCTGTTGGTTTTACCAAGTAAAATATTTTGTTAGATATCCAAGCTCCTCTGTGTATAAGCTGCTCCAGTTTTCTTTAACCCTTTGAGTGCTGGAACCGGATTTTGAAGACATTTGCAAACAGTTGGGATCCAGATGAGACGCCACAGAACGTGGCGTCTCATCAGGATCCAAACTGTTTGCTATTCTGATAGTGGTCTTAGAAAAATAATCGAAGAAAATGCTAATTTTAGAAATTCAGCAGACGACATTTTAGCAGACAACAAATTTCCCAGCATCCAAACGGTTAAAAAAAAAGAGCATTTTTAGGGGGATAATGCATTTGCACATAAGCTGCACAAGCATCAGCAGAAAGATAATCTGGTGCATAATGTGAACTTGTAGTGGGGATATAGGCTCCACTGCCTGCCCCACATCTTTATGTTCCAGTGAAATTTGTTCCCATGTTTATGAGCTTCTGGACCACATCAGTTTTGAGATTTTTTGATTTGAAGAAACTTGCTAGATATTTTGCATTTGAAAACTGGTATTAATCCTGTACCATGCCTGTTGTGGCATAATTTTGCAAGCAACTTCAAATGTTTTGTATATTTATTTTTTTGGAATGAGTAATTAAACAATGATTTTTTTTTTATAAATACAAATTATGTTTCCCCTCTGAATTCAATTGAATTGAGAGTTTTCTTTAAACTAATGTATTTTGTGTGTAAATTCTTTGCATAATGAATAATTATGTTCTCTGCTGACATAGTTATTACATAGTACATCAATATTGCATAATTCATGTATCATTTGTTGCATGTTTGAATATTTAACATGCCATGCATAATACATTGTTAATTTGTATACTGAAATGAGCATTGTTCTGGAAAAACTGTGTTTAATGCATGTGCTTAAAGTGTCGTCCCAGATTAACCAGTGCAGTCTGCACAGGCTAATCTGGGACGACACTTTCTGCCTTAACTGGATTTTCGATTAGAAGAGACTTCCTTTAAAGCCGAAAGTGTTGTGCCTGATTAGCCTGTGCAGACTTCACAGGCTAATCTAGGACGACACTTTCCGCCTAAACTTATTTTCGCTAAGAAAAGACTTGCTTTAAACAAACATTAATTTGGAAGCAAAATTTTTTGCCCCTGCACAGGCTAATCTGGGACTACACCTTACGCACATGCATTAAGCCCAGTTTTCTCATAACGAGTCTCAAATCAATTATCAATGTCAGGTGTCGGCCGTACGTGAGGTGGTGAATGGCCAGAGTAACAACCAGATAGTGCTTGTGCTGCAGTACTATGAGTACAGCGTGGAGAAAACCATCCAGGCATTCATAGAGGGTTCGTATTCAAGTTCTATATCCCTTTCCCACTAAGATAAGCATTTTGCTGTGTTTGCAGTACCCTTATAAAATTAAATTAAATTTAAGACCTTTCTTACAAGATTCAAGTTTTAAAGGCTTCATTTCAAACCCTAAGATACTGATGAGCAGCAAACAGCATGAAACCTGAATAGCCTGCCAGTAACTCACAGGCTGTTCTGGTTTAATGCTGGTTGCATTTAGCCATTTTAACTTTGCTTCTGAGCGGAAAAAAGGTTAAGCACCATTGTAGGGTTATCAAGACATGAACCACCATCTTTTTAGGGGACATGGGCTAGTGGGCCCCTAATAAGTCCCGTTGGTGAATAATTGCATTGAAGCCCTAGGCTTAACCCTTTGCATGCTGGGAAATTTGTCGTCTGCTAAAATGTCGTCTGCTGAATTTCTTAAATTACAATTTCAAAGAATACTATATCAGAATAGCTAACAGTTTGGATCCTGATGAGATGCCACGTTCTGTGGCGTCTCATCTGTATCCAAACTGTTTGCAAAGGCCTTCAAAATTCGGTTCCAGCACTGAAAGAGTTAAAGTGACATTTTCTCTGATCCTTCATTGTCCCAAGGTAAGCTATATGACCGCTACACCACTTACTAGTTAGTGGGTTGGAAATAGTTCTGCATGACCAATACTTATTTTAGCACATCATCTTATGAAATGTGCCAAACAAGTCACACATTCACCGTTTATTACAATCATTATAAGATTGTGTTGTCCTAATTAACAATATGGAGTCATGCTTGCAGTGTTAATATTTAACATTGGCACTTTACAACCACTTTTAAATGAATGCACTTAAAATCCCACTTTTCATTGATGGTACATAATTGCCACGGTTTAATGATGGTACATAAACCCCATGGTTCAAGGGTGGTACATTACTCTTACGGTTTAACCCTTTGCATGCTGGGAAATTTGTCGTCTGC
This sequence comes from Dreissena rostriformis, assembly GCA_007657795.1. Classification (NCBI taxonomy): domain Eukaryota; kingdom Metazoa; phylum Mollusca; class Bivalvia; order Myida; family Dreissenidae; genus Dreissena; species Dreissena rostriformis. Next base: position 12,417 of record VMBQ01000467.1, on the reverse strand, counting down.
TAAAATGTCGTCTGTTGAATTTCTAAAATCAGCATTTTCTTCGATTTTTTTCAAAGAATACTATCAGAATAGCAAACAGTTTGGATCCTGATGAGACGCCACGTTCTGTGGCGTCTCATCTGGATCCAAACTGTTTGCAAAGGCCTTCAAAATCCGGTTCCAGCGCTCAAAGGGTTAAAGGTGATGCATTGTTCCCAGGACTCAATGTTCACGCCTCATTTGGAAGAGGCAGGTGGCTTTTGATTTTGGCAACAAGTCGCTTTAAAAGCTGATTTGGGATATGAAAAAACTCGGTTAGGTTTTGATTTAGGGGAAAACTGCATAATTAAAAAAAAATGTTTGGAAGAGGCCTTCAATTGGTCTCTGTTATATATAAGGTTAAAAAAAAACTGACAATGGTACATAGTTCCCATGGTTCAAAGATGGTACATAACTCGCACGGTAAATTGACCAATCAATGACGCCCGCTGTTGTCTGTGTGTTTCAGATGGGGCCAAGCAGGCATTGACAGAGTGGCAGCATTCAGGGAACAAGGTAGGCTATAGACACCAACTGTCAGTGTGCTGATATGCAGTGGTGTAGAAATACCAGATGACGTGTTTATTTCAGAAATCTTATTGTTCACTAGCAACAGTCACTTTATGGAGACTTTCAGTCCCGGGCCCTTGTTAAAATTTTGTTGTACAAATATTTAGGTATACTATTATATGAGAAATAACCTTCAACTTTAACATTATATTCACGCCATTATAATTGTATATGTCTATGGACAATTATCTACGCAATATTTTGTTGTCTGACTGAAAAATCACTCATAATGGACAAGTCAGGCATAGGATTTCCACACTCCTCCTTTTTCGGAGCATGTGACAAAACTTTTCTTTTCAACCTGGGAGGTTTAAAAGGCAATACAAAAAGCTGTTATATTTACCACTGAACCCCCACTGTAAGACACACATTCCACAATAAAAAGAATGATGATTGTGATGACAATTTACAAAATTTATAGCATTTTCAATGTGTAGAAAGCTGTTAAAATGTCATGTTTAAATAATTCTGTATGAATATCCTTTGTTTCTCTCCCATAAATAAAATCGGTTCTTGGGAGTTCATTTGACAGGGTCTGCAATAATTGGCTGTACAGAGAAGGAAGCATATGTTAGTTATACCAGCTCTTTCTGGAGTATTACTTAACCAATCTGAATACTTGATTATATGCAGTATGATTCCCTGATTATTTTTAGCTCATCTATTTTTTGAAAAAATTATGAGCTATTGTCATGACCTTGGCGTCGGCGTCGGCGTCGGTGTCGGCGTCCGGTTAAGTTTTGCGTTTAGGTACACNACTCCCACGGTAAATTGACCAATCAATGACGCCTGCTGTTGTTTGTGTGTTTCAGATGGGGCCAAGCAGGCATTGACAGAGTGGCAGCATTCAGGGAACAAGGTAGGCTATAGACAGTGGTGTAGAAATACCAGATGACCTGTTCATTCCAGAAATTTTATTGTTCACTAGCAACAGTCACTTAATTGAGACTTTCTGTCCTGGACCCTTGTGGTATATTTGTTTCATTTTATAATAGAATATTAAAATTTTGTTGTACAAATAATTAAGTATACTATTATATGAGAAATTACCTTCAACTTTAACATTATATTCACGCCATTATAATTGTATATGTCTATTGACAATTATCTACGCAACCTGGGAGGTTTAAAAGGCAATACAAAAAGCTGTAATATTTACCACTGAACCCCCACCTAAGACACACATTCCACAATAAAAAGAATGATGATTGTGATGACAGTTTACAAAATTTATGGCATTTTCAATGTGCAGAAAGCTGTTAAAATGTCATGTATAAATAATTCTGTATGAATATCCTTTGTTTCACTCCCATAAATAAAATCGGTTCTTGGGAGTTCATTTGACAGGGTCTCCAATAATTGCCTGTACAGAGAAGGAAGCATATGTTAGTTATACCACCTCTTTCTGGAGTATAACTTAACCTTTCTGAATACTTGATTATATGCTGTATGATTCCTCGATTATTTTTTTTAATGATATAACTTGTTATGGCGAAAATTTATTGAAAAAAAAAAGATAGGGGCATTTAGTTAAAGCTGTTTAGCTGTGTCTGATCAACTCTGTTTGTAATTTATGAAATAAATTGGCAAATAAACAGTAGTCTGAATATATGAGACATGAAATGAAACCATGAAAGGATAAGGTTTAGTGAAATGAAACCATGAAAGGATAAGGTTTAGTGGTTGTGTAATGAAACCATGAAAGGATAAGGTTTAGTGGTTGAATAATGAAACCATGAAAGGATAAGGTTTAGTGGTTGAATAATGAAACCATGAAAGGATAAGGTTTAGTGGTTGAATAATGAAACCATGAAAGGATAAGGTTTAGTGGTTGAATAATGAAACCATGAAAGGATAAGGTTTAGTGGTTGAATAATGAAACCATGAAAGGATAAGGTTTAGTGGTTGAATAATGAAACCATGAAAGGATAAGGTTTAGTGGTTGAATAATGAAACCATGAAAGGATAAGGTTTAGTGAAATGAAACAATGAAAGGATAAGGTTTAGTGAAATGAAACCATGAAAGGATAAGGTTTAGTGGTTGAATAGCCATGAATCAGAATCATAGAGTTGCTTAGTGGCTGCTAAGCAAGAAAGATTCTAACATAAACTCAGAGATCTTACTGTAGAATATTTAGATTTCACCACCATTTTTGCCATTTTGTAAAAGCTGGCGCCTTGAGTAGCAAGGAGTCATTTTGTAGCAAATCAACTTAAGTTATAGTTTAACAGTGTCCACCCTATAAATACTGATACCAGGATTTAAGCCATAATAATTCAAGTTGTTGACAGTGATTTCAAAGTTTTGCATCACACACTCAGCGTTCACATAAAGATTTTTAGAAGTTGTGATTTTAGTTAAAATAATAATTAAAAAAGGTATCCCCATTTACTTTTGCTTATTTGAATATTTAATTGGCACTTGACAATTTTGTCTAATCATTTTACGACAATTGTGATGGACAGCGAGAGCCATGTGAGCTGACCTGTAATGAAATAAAATGCAATTGAAATGAGACCATGTTTTAATGTGCTTTGATCAGGTTTGGGTCTTCTTAGTGCGTTCGTTGTTTGTTGGGTATTTACACAATGTGGATTTTGTTTGATGTCTGTAGCAAAATGAGCTTGCTTCACGTTCCAATACAAAGTGCATGCTTTCTGTGAAACCAATATTATTTATCAGACATTAATTTTCGCAGATTTGTGTTGGTCTGCTGAACATCTTAAAAAAATGTTAATTGAATTTAAACGTTTTCGTCAAAAGTCTAATACAACACATTATCAAAAACTAAAAAAAATCCATGAATTTAACCCTTTGAGTGCTGGAACCGGATTTTAAAGGCCTTTGCAAACAGTTTGGATCCAGATGAGACGCCACAGAATGTGGCGTCTCATCAGGATCCAAACTGTTTGCTATTCTTATAGTGGTCTTAGAAAAAAAATCGANAAGATCTATCCAAAAAAATTGGTCTGAATGGATGTTTCCAATCTTTATATATTGATAGATCTTTGTTAATATCTCCGGCACTATTTACGCTAAAATCACAACGTTTACTTCAGACTTTAGATATTTCTATACCTTTATAATTATGCTTGAATAATTTTATTCCATAAAGAAATAATTAAATTTTATACAAAGGCATTACTGAAAGGTATGCTTAAAAATGCCAACTCGGCCTTAAACATTACGTGTTGTCACTGAATATTGTTGCAGAGACACATATTTTATGAATCTATCGTGTATATTTTTTATTTAAATTATATTGATTTACGTTGTGATACATATCGACACTTGGTTTCATGTTTCACTTGTTTTCAATCCTAATGTGCGAAGTCATAAAGTACTGTTTATTGGAATAAAGCGGGTGTACACTATGATAACGTTGTAATCGGTCAAATTCTTCAGTACCGTTTTCAATCGCGGGTTACGTAATAGCCAATATGGCGGCGCCCATATTATCGATTCTGGGATTGTCTATATTGTAGAATTAATATTTTCGGAGCATAATTATTGTAGAATTAACATCTTTGGTTCATTTTAGAGACGTAAGCAGATTTCTGATGCATGTTGAAGAGCTATACATGACAGATAATAACCCCATTGGTGCCAAAAGGTACCATGTGACTTTAAAATTAAATGTCACAAGTTACCTTTTTGCACCAAGGGGGCAATATTGTGTATATGCTATTTTCCAGGCATGCATACCCCAGCTGTGATACCTCAAGGACCAAAACCTTACACATATCAGGCCTCCCTCCCCACTGCTGACACTGGGAGTAAGGCCGCCCCCACCCCCCAGACCTTCAAGACTAGACCAGACCAGAAGGGGGACTTCATACCCAATGGTTCTATACCGGGACCTAGCACTGCTGAACTGCTTTCCAAGATGAAGCCAGGTGTTGTGAATAAGGTATAAAGTGTTTGTAATTAAAAAAAAATACAGTGCTCTGATCAGAATATAAGTAGATAATGTCTAAAATTGATGATTTATTACAATATTTAATAAAACAGTCCACACAGAGTTTAGTATGCCAGAAAGCATACTTTAATTCATTATTGTTGTTATAATATTTGAATATTTCTCTACAGTTGAGTTTAGTTTAAACCTTTATATTTTTACTGTATTGCATCAAAAGACGTAGCCGTATGGAGACACTCTCGAATTTGTTTCATTGTAAAAAAAACTTAGTTTGTGTCATAAGAGACCATGATAATACTACCAGAGTGTATATCCAACCCGGTACTTCCTGATCACTAGTCGGACACCCTTCTTTTATCTGTAGACCTCGTGTTTTCAATGTCAATTGCTAAGTTCGTTCCTGACATGCAGTGTATTTCACATTTCAGTCGGAGGTTAACCTGCCCGGTCAGGTAGAAGTCTCAGCCACTGCAGAGAAGTCTGAAGCCTTGCCACAACGACAGCCCAAGCAACGAACACACTCAGGTAGAACACACTCAGGTAGAACACACTCAGGTAGAACACACTCAGGTAGAACACACTCAGGTAGAACACACTCAGGTAGAACACACTCAGGTAGAACACACTCAGGTAGAACACACTCAGGTAGAACACACTCAGGTAGAACACACTCAGGTAGAACACACTCAGGTAGAACACACTCAGGTAGAACACACTCAGGTAGAACACACTCAGGTAGAACACACTCAGGTAGAACACACTCAGGTAGAACACACTCAGGTAGAACACACTCAGGTAGAACACACTCAGGTAGAACACACTCAGGTAGAACACACTCAGGTAGAACACACTCAGGTAGAACACACTCAGGTAGAACACACTCAGGTAGAACACACTCAGGTAGAACACACTCAGGTAGAACACACTCAGGTAGAACACACTCAGGTAGAACACACTCAGGTAGAACACACTCAGGTAGAACACACTCAGGTAGAACACACTCAGGTAGAACACACTCAGGTAGAACACACTCAGGTAGAACACACTCAGGTAGAACACACTCAGGTAGAACACACTCAGGTAGAACACACTCAGGTAGAACACACTCAGGTAGAACACACTCAGGTAGAACACACTCAGGTAGAACACACTCAGGTAGAACACACTCAGGTAGAACACACTCAGGTAGAACACACTCAGGTAGAACACACTCAGGTAGAACACACTCAGGTAGAACAAAATGAGCTGCGCACTGGGAAAAGGGGGTTGAATGCATGTGCTTAAAGTGTAGACCCAGATTAGCCTGTGCAGTCCGCACAGGCTAATCCGGGACGACAATTTCCGCCTAAACTAGATTTTTGCTGAGAAGAGACTTTCTTTAACCGAAAAATATCATGAGTGCAGACTGCACAGGCTAAAATGGGACGACAATTGACGTTCGTGCATTAAACCCCCATTTCACAGAGAGAGGCTCAAATACAAGACATCTCTCCTTAATTTGATCTTAATGTGCCATTTAACGTTAGCATATCTCACCTCTTCTCTCCATTCTTTTATTGTATGAATGTCTAATAACACCGCATTTAATCAGTTGATAAATTTAGATAGTTGTGACATTTTTATCATTCAAGGTTGTTTCTTCAAAGATGTAAAGTGAAGTGATTATGCAATTCTACACATTTGCTTATAAGGGACACATTTATCGGTGATTATACACCATTTATTATTACTGGTGCTGTTACTTTATGACCTGAAACTTTTACTATACAACTTTTTAATTGGCATATATAATTACTCTTCAACTACTGGGTTAATCTCACTTAAACTCTCACAGTTGAATGACTTCATGGGAAGACGATCGTAAAGAAGAAATTTTGACTGCAACAAGTTTTGGCAGAACTATGGCCCCTTTTCTTTTTTACCAATGTAAAATATATAGTGTCTTTGTTGTGATAGATACAGCTTTTCGTATTTGATTGTAGAAAACAGTATGTATTGGTAGCAAAATATTGATACATATATTATAATACAACGATCCTTACAGGTTCCCATTCACACGGTCGTCCCACTGGTCACCATGACAATCGTCTCCACGACAACCGAGAACGCACCGAGAGCACCTCATCAATAGATGGAAAGAAGCATTCTCACAGTAGGGCAGCATTAATAATTAATAATAATGGCTTCTGTAATAAATAGGGGTGTGTGATTCTGTAATAAATAGGGGTGTGTGATTCTGTAATAAATAGGGGTGTGTGATTCTGTAATAAATAGGGGTGTGTGATTCTGTAATACATAGGGGTGTGTGATTCTGTAATAAATAGGGGTGTGTGATTCTGTAATAAATAGGGGTGTGTGATTCTGTAATACATAGGGGTGTGTGATTCTGTAATAAATAGCGGTGTGATTTCAGAATGTTTCAGCAGATCTCCTCCTTTTTAATGCCAAAATAGTTTTACATATTGTTATTAATCCTGTAACAGGCTTTGTTTTGTGTTAAATTTTTAATCTTTTGTAGTCAAGACAACAAGCTCAGTTGGAAGAGCCCTGGTCTAGAAATCTGAGGATTGTAGGTTTGATCCCCGGCCCAGCCACATAACTTGTATGGGGATTGGTCATGAAATCCTTTCTAAGGCCATTTTTCCCTTACCTCTGATTCTAGTAGGGCAGTTGTCAGTTACTGACATAAGTATCTGCACTTAGTAGTGGCAAACCAGCTAACCAAGGAAAAGTATTACAGGGCTTTTCCTCACTATTTATTGGAATATGACCGTTACAAGTGCAATTGGGAATTAAAGCGTCCATTTGCTATAAATAGGGAAAAATGATATTGTTTAATTTATAACATTTGTGGCGTGTTCTGAGAAAACTGGGCAAAATGCTTGTGCGTAAATTGTCATCCCAGATTAGCCTGTGCAGTACGCACAGGCTAATCAGGGACGACAATTTCCGCTTTTATGACATTTTTCGTTTTAATGAAGTCTCTTCTTAGCAAAAATCCAATTGAGGCGGAAAGTGTCATCCCTGATTAGCCTGTGGGGACTGCACAGGCTAATCTGGGATGACACTTAACGCACAAGCATTTTGCCCAGTTTTTTCAGAACCTGACACATTTGAACAATTATCAATATAACTGGCATAAAACAGAAATTCTCTTTCATGAACATATAAGTTAAATGGATATTAAAACTTGCAAACCTTTTATCTCTTCACTTAAATGGTTCTAATTTCAAACATGTTAAAGTAAAACCATCAGTTGGGAGTTGATTAACTGATCGCCCTGATTTGACTGAAATACTCTTGAGAATGGTGAAGAACCCAACAAAACTAACAAACAAGTAAACGAATAAATTATGCTGTAAAATATTTGGCAATAAAAATTGTATTTGCTGTCCAAATGTTTGCATTTATTTGTATATATCAAAGGTTGGTTGTTGATGATTGTTGTTTTGGCATTGATACAGTCAGGATTATACAAAACTACCAGAAAGGGTTAATATATTCACTTGTCAGAACTAACTTTTCAGTCAGCCAAGCCCAACTTTTAAAATGACTACTGTGAAGGCAAACATTGTTAAAATCCCTATGAAACGGATTATTTGAGAAAGGGCAGTTAAAATGTATCAGTACTCGGGCCCCTATTCACCATCCCATTGTTAGACTTAAGAATAAAGAATAGAATTAGAACCAAGAAAAATATGTTCACTGTTTGAATATATAAGTGGAAAATTGTTGTTATGTCGCAAATAAATTGTTTTTAATGAATAATTGTGTATTTGGAGGTTTTTATTCCATGTCAATTGGGTTTAATGCATGTGCGTAAAATGTAATCCCAGATAAGCCTGTGTGGACTAATCAGGGACGACACTTTCTGCTTTTATGGAATTTTTCATTTAAAGGAAGTATATTCTAACAGAAAATTATGTTAAGGCGAAAAGTGTTATCCCTGATTTGCCTGTGCGGACTGCAAAGACTAATCTGGTATGACATTACACAAATGCATTAAGAACAATAACGGTTGGTAATTATGGGCTCTTGGCTTAAGGGCTGAGGCTAAACCCTTGATATTTCTTGTTTGCAGTGAACTTGGAGAAGTCCGGCAAGGATCTCCATCGTCAGGTTGTGTCCCTGGAGAGGCTACGGCTGGTGTTTGAGGAGGAGGTGGACCGCTCTGTTAAGAAAGTCAAGTCTGTCATGGATGAGATCAGACACTGGTATGTGAACACACAGGTTTAACAGATAATATAGAAAGTAAATATACTTTTCTTCATATTTTTATGCCCCCGAAGGTGGGCATATAGTGATCGCACTGTCTGTCCGTCGGTCTGTCTGTCCGTCTGAAATTCCGTCACACTTTGCGTTTAGGTTTCGAAAAATGTGGAAAAACACTGTGTTTAGGTTTACACAAATGTGGAAAAAGGGGGCATATGTCATCCTATGGTGACAGCTCTTGTTTAGTTATAGTTCTTATTTAAATCTGTCTTTGATGCGATCAGACACTTGTTGTGCAAATAGGGATTTGGAGAGATACAGACTTGCTGTTTCCTTTTGCTGCTTTTGTTATGCATGGAAATGAAAAGCAATATTTTTCAAATTGCAGATTTAATTTAAGCATCTTTTGTCAGTTATTGGGACATGGTATGGTAATCTATCTTGTTTCAGCCATGATAGTAATGTTTTGCTTAAAAAGATTGAAAAAGAAGCTATCATATTGATGTGATTTCATATTGTTTTCAATTCTATTATACGTTTATTATTTGCTCTATAAAACATGTATTTTTGAAGAAATTGTATATTTAACTAAATATTATTTTATTGCAAAATGAGCCTTGCCCTGGGACAACAAGGTAAAATGCATGTGCATAAAGTGTCATCCCAGATAAGCCTGTGCAGTCCACACAGGCTTATCAGGGACGACACTTTCGGCATAGAGTTGATTTTCACAAAGAAGAGACTTCCTTGAAACAAACAATTTAATAGAAGCGGAAAGTGTTGTCCCTGATAAGCCTGTGCGGACTCCATAGGCTAATGTGGGACGACAGGCATTTAGCCTGATTTTCGCAGAGCTCAAATGAATACCAGAAAGTTGATGTGTGGGTATTGTTTACAGTTTGGATGCAAAGGAGTCCTCATTGGTCATGGAGTTAAATGCAGTGAGAGCAGCCGGCCGTAAGTTGTTGACTACTTTGTCATATTCACCTGCTTTATATTTCTTAGCATGGCTTAATAAATATGGTATTGGTATATAAGAAGTTAAAGGATATAAGAATCATGTTTGATGAAATTCACGTTTCATCTATTGATGAAATCTACATTGTATCTGGTTTGATGTATTTTGGAATGAGCACATGCATGTATAACTGGAATAATTTACGCTTTCATATCAAGTCAATATGAGACTATTAAATATTGGAACAAAGTATGTTTCATGGTTCTTCAAGAAGAATATCATTTAGTATGGATTCTTATGAGATGTTCACTTACCGTCACATTACATGTCTCCATGTACTCATAACTAAGACTATCAAATTGTATCTTGTTACAAATGAGATCATAGTCAAGTAAGACTGCCTTTGTTGTCTGGGCTTATTGAAAGGACAGTCAACACCCCAGACATTCAATAAGCAGCATTCTGGGAAAACATGGCTTAATGCATGTGCGTAAAGTGTCATTCAGGATTAGCCTGTGCAGTCCACACAGGCTAATAAGGGACGACACTTTCCACTTGTATAGATTATTTTTGTTTAAAGGAACTGTATTCTAACCAAAAATCCAGTTAAGATGGAAAGTGTTGTCAAACATGAGCCCTTGCGAACTGCACAGGCTAATCTGGGACGACACTTTCCACACATGCATTAAGCCCAGTTTTATCAGAACAAGGCTCCAATTGTTAACATATTTACAGATGCTACATACAGTACCAGACAGGAGCAGGCCACCCAATTGAAGACGATGATTGACCGGTCTGAGCGGCTCAGTGAGGCTCAGCTGACAGACCTCAGGGCGGACATCAAGGTCTGTACGCCCAGGGGCTGTGTTCTGTTTTTCCAGGGGCCGTGTTTACAAAGCATCTTAAAGGCTTTGTTCAAACCTTAGTTAAAAGGCATGGTTTAAAGGCCTATTTGACCCCGCCCTTTCCTTAAAAAAGTCACATGTATTATATCCATGTATACAGACACCAAGTAGCTGTGGTCAAAGTGCAACAACCTTTATCAGCGGTGAGCAACACACTGATGCAGAGGAAACAGTGAAGTTAACCATTGATAAGTCGGTTGATGGAAAAAGATAAGATATTTTGTGGTGGACCAATACTTTTGAGTGGAATACCCCAAAGAGGGAGCATTCATTCCTTAAACTTTGACCGCGCCATGGGACATTTTACTGTGTCCAGCATTAACATCATAATCTGCCATCATTTCTCGTTGCTTAATCATCAATAGCTGAGTGTGCACTGTTTCAATTGCAGCAGTGTATTGATTTCAACTAATAAGGGTTGCCACATTCTGACAATATCAATGTTCCAATCCACAAATCAAACACGAAACGCTTAAACTTGGCCTTTAAATGAGATTTCATCTTTTTCTTTTAATTTAAAAATCTTGGATGTATCATTCCATATAGAAATGTTCTAGCGCAAAGTTACATCTGGAAATAATGTCATTATGAAAATCTTTGAGAATATGTTTACCAAACACATTAATGTCTTATAGAAATGCATCACAATCACATTTGTGCACCGAAGTGATGCTTTTTAAGATATTACTTAAGTGCTTGATTTATACCTGACTTGAGTATGTTAAACATATGCTGAAATTATTTGCTGTATTATGTTATTAAGAGAGTTATGTCTTGGCCTGTGCCGTGAATGAAATATGCGAAAATATTTGAGTAGAGAAAGTTAATATTATGAAAGCACAAACAACAACATGTTCTGTTAGCGTGTGAAATAACATTTCAATATAGGTCATATTTAAGATCATGGTTAAAATAACTCAAGTCAGTTTGTGCAGGGGTGAAAAAATAATTATATATCTGGTGTAAATGTGTGCTAAAAAAAGCATCTTTTACCTTCTACAGTTAGATTTATTTATTCTTTTTGCTGAATCTAAGTGTGTCACATGTATTCACAGCATTCCTCCCTCACTTTTTCAGCAATTTTTATTCCCCGGAAGGGTGTCATAAAGTGATCGCACTGTCTGTCCATCTGTCTGTCTGTCCTTCTGAAATTCTGTCACACTTGCGTTTAGGTTTCGAAAAATGGTCATAACTTTTGCATATTGATCATAGCAACTTGATATTTGGCATGCATGTGTATCTCATGGAGCTGCACATTTTGAGTGGTGAAAGGTTAAGGTCATCCTTCAAGGTCAAAGGTCATTTTTTTATTTTTTTCAAAGCGGCGCTGTAGGGGGCATTGTGTTTCTGACAAACACATCTTTTTTTTTTTTAAGTTTTACTTGCACTTATGTTTAGTTGCATAATTGTAATGTACACACACATACATAAATCCATAGATACATATTGTGTATAACTTAATCATGAAAAAGCATCTTCTATTTAACTATTGTCAAGCTCAACACTTATATAACATTATCATTGTTAACATATAAAGAGAAAAAAAGTCAAAGTACCAACAGACCGTGAAACTACCTTTTATAATGTATAATTTAATGTCACTGTTCCTCATTGGATTGCTCGCACAGAGCCAAAAAACGTGAAACTGCCCCTTTTAAAAGAGCCTCGTTTTGAGAAAACTGGGCTAAATGCATGTACATGAAGTGTTGTCCCAGATTAGCCTTGGCAGTCCGCACAGGCTAAGCAGAAACAACACTTTCTGCCTAGACTGGATTTTTGCTAAGAAGAGACTTCCTTTTAACCAAAAATACCATAAAGCGGAAAGTGTCGTCTC